>VZRX01012762.1:0-40349 GCA_013398075.1 Notiomystis cincta
GGAAGGGAAGGGAAGGTGCAAGACTAAATATGTTTTATGTGGTATCTGTCTCCTGCAGCCCATTGCTCATCTCCCAGAGAGAAAGGAGGAACACCTGAAGAGACCTGGGGAACAGGGTGAGGTTGAGGGCACCCCTGGGGCCAGAATTGAGGGTTCAAAGACTTTAAGCCACTGCAGTACTGCAGGGACCTCCTGTGGTCAGTGGAAACAAGACACTGCAGCCAGCCTGGAGATAGGGCAGGAGGGGCAGAAGGCTTCCTACTGCATTTGGCCCTGCCCAGCTGCACAGCACAGAGGAGTCAGCCTTGGGAAGTCTCACAGGCAGGAGGCACCATCACTGAGAAATGGCTCTGGGACTGGGAGCTCCCCACTGAGAAAAATGGAGAAGCTTGATGCAAGCAAAACCCACTTCACTGTCCCAGCCTTTCACAGAAATGCCCCAAATACAAAGATACAGCCCACAGTTCATTGCACTAATGAAGAGAAATGATAATTCCACTGCTTTCAGCTTTGCTGCATGTTATATGAACACTGTAAAAACTGCAGGGAGAAGTAAAATTTTCAAGAGACAAATGTGTGTGATGCTATGATTCGTGGCAGTAGTCATAATTGTCATGTTTCTGCTCTGTTCCACAAAAGCAATTTTATTAGTTTTATTTTAATGCTTGGAGCTTGTGGTTGCTTTGTCTGGGATTGAGTTAGTTTCTTCACAGTAGCTGGTATGGGGCTGTATTTTGGATTTGTGCTGGAATCTGTTGATAACTGAGGGATGTTTCAGCTATGGCTGAGCAGTGCTTACACAGTGTCAAGGCCTTTTCTGCTCCTCACCCCACCAGGGAGGAGGCTGGGGGTGCACAAGGAGCTGGGAGGGGACACAGCTGGGACAGCCAACCACAGCCAACCCATGGGATACATACCCCAGATTATAGGGTGTCAGGCTCAGTATACAAGGCTAGGGGAAGAGGAAGGAGAGAAGGAGAGAAGGAAAGAAGGAAAGAAGGAAAGAAGGAAAGAAGGGAAGAAGGAAAGAAGGGAAGAAGGAAAGAAGGAAAGGGTGATGGTGCTTGTCTTCCCAAGTCACCATTACACACATGATAGAGCCCTGCTGTCCTGGTGCAGGCTGAACACCTGCCTGCAATGGGAAGTAGTGAATTCATTCCTTGTTTTGCTTTGCTTGTGCACACAGCTTTTGCCTTTACCTATTAAACTGTCTTTATCTCAACCTACAACTTTTCTGACTTTTACTCTTCTGATTCACTCCCTCATCCCCTGGGGAGTGAGTGAGTGGCTGTGTGTGGCTTAGTTGCCAGCTGGGATTAAACCATGACAGATGTCCTGCACCTGACCTTTCTCTTTATTTTACAAAGGTAGTAATGGAATTTAAGTTCAGAAAAATGCCAGGTTTATTCAATTTTGTATTTTTTGCCCCTGTGTCCTCTGAGAGTCCAGACCTGGCAATGAAAGAGCCTTTGAGAGTTCCAGGTTCAGAACTTCTCAGCAGCAAAAATGTCCAGACAGGCCATGAATTTCTTGTGACTGAATGGGTACTGTGGGACAGGCACTGGGACACTCAGAGAAATTATTCAGGTAAAGAGCAATGATGCAGAGGGGCTGCCAGACTGTCTTACATCCCAGATCAAACAGGTTTGTGATATCCAGTGTTAGTGTGCCAAGTGTCCATGTATCACTTAACCTCTCTTTGAGGACATATTTCTAGAAACATTTTGGGGGTTTACCCTATTTCTGTGCTATTGTTTGCCTAAAAACAAGGCAGCATCAAGTTTTTTGTGCATTGCTCAGTGGCCTCCTCTGAAGAAGCAGTGATCCCAGGCAGTGTTGAATCCACTTCTGTTGGTTTAAATTCAATGCTATTTTTTCCTTGGTTTCAGTAGGATATTCAAGCTGTGAACTGGGACATCTAAAAGATAAGGACAAACATTTCTTCTTTTGCATGCTTGTTCTGGTTTCAGCTGAGATAGTTAATTTTCTTCTTACCAGCTTGTACAGTGCTGTGCTTTGGATGTAGGATGAGAACAAAGTTGATAACAAACTGATAGTTTCTTTGTTGCTTCTAGTTCTTACTCTAAATCAAGGACTTTTCAATTTTCCATGCTCTGCCAGCAAGAAGATGCACAGGAAGCTGGGAGGGAACATGGCCAGAAGAGCTCATCTGAAATAGTTGAAGGGTTGTTCCATACTATAGGACATCATGCTCCATATATAAACTGTGGGGATTGGCCTGGAGCTGCTGATTGCTGCTTGGGGATGGGATGGGTCAGCAGGTGGAGGAATTGTATTAAGTATGACTTGTTTTTCTTGGAGTTTATTCCTTTCTCTCTCTCTCCTTTTCATTACTTTTCATTACTATTACTACTACTATTATTGTTATTATTATTATTATTACTATTAGTATACTTTATTTCAATCACAAAACTGTTCTTATCTCTACCCACAAGTTTCACCTTTTTCTGCCTATCCTCATCCCACCAGGGGAGGGATTTAGCGAGTGGCTACCTTAGCAACTGGTAGTTTGTGGCCAGCTGGAGTTAAACCATGACAGTGCTAAACCCAAATGTTTCTGAAAAGCACCAGCCAACCTGACATTTCTATGGACAGGTAACTTGGCAGGTCCAGAGAGAGCAATTGATTTCTCACTTTCAGCTGCTCAGGTGTGTTTTATATCTTGAGAAAAGATAAATAATTCCAGGCTTCCTCTACTGGGAGGAGCAGTCTGTATTTTCATAAGCCATTTGAAGCTTTGTTTCCCATAAACCTCAGCCCCATATTTTCCCAAACTCTTCAGATTCTTACTCATATAAAGACGCTGAAAACAGGAAGTTTCACTTCTTCATAATTCTGTTGGTGCATGCATGCAAAGACCACAGGTATTGAACAATCTTTCCACTGATGTGATGCAAACATCCTTTGAAGAAAATTTAATTAACCCCAGTCAGTCTTTAGAGTAAGCACTTTTGAAAACTGCTCAACTGATCAATGATCAGCTTGGTAAATAAACCAAATGGTTTGAAACTGAGCTGGGTTTGCAGCCAGAGTATGGACTGTCTGTTCTNAGAGAAGGAAAGAAGGAAAGAAGGAAAGAAGGAAAGAAGGGAAGAAGGAAAGAAGGGAAGAAGGAAAGAAGGAAAGGGTGATGGTGCTTGTCTTCCCAAGTCACCATTACACACATGATAGAGCCCTGCTGTCCTGGTGCAGGCTGAACACCTGCCTGCAATGGGAAGTAGTGAATTCATTCCTTGTTTTGCTTTGCTTGTGCACACAGCTTTTGCCTTTACCTATTAAACTGTCTTTATCTCAACCTACAACTTTTCTGACTTTTACTCTTCTGATTCACTCCCTCATCCCCTGGGGAGTGAGTGAGTGGCTGTGTGTGGCTTAGTTGCCAGCTGGGATTAAACCATGACAGATGTCCTGCACCTGACCTTTCTCTTTATTTTACAAAGGTAGTAATGGAATTTAAGTTCAGAAAAATGCCAGGTTTATTCAATTTTGTATTTTTTGCCCCTGTGTCCTCTGAGAGTCCAGACCTGGCAATGAAAGAGCCTTTGAGAGTTCCAGGTTCAGAACTTCTCAGCAGCAAAAATGTCCAGACAGGCCATGAATTTCTTGTGACTGAATGGGTACTGTGGGACAGGCACTGGGACACTCAGAGAAATTATTCAGGTAAAGAGCAATGATGCAGAGGGGCTGCCAGACTGTCTTACATCCCAGATCAAACAGGTTTGTGATATCCAGTGTTAGTGTGCCAAGTGTCCATGTATCACTTAACCTCTCTTTGAGGACATATTTCTAGAAACATTTTGGGGGTTTACCCTATTTCTGTGCTATTGTTTGCCTAAAAACAAGGCAGCATCAAGTTTTTTGTGCATTGCTCAGTGGCCTCCTCTGAAGAAGCAGTGATCCCAGGCAGTGTTGAATCCACTTCTGTTGGTTTAAATTCAATGCTATTTTTTCCTTGGTTTCAGTAGGATATTCAAGCTGTGAACTGGGACATCTAAAAGATAAGGACAAACATTTCTTCTTTTGCATGCTTGTTCTGGTTTCAGCTGAGATAGTTAATTTTCTTCTTACCAGCTTGTACAGTGCTGTGCTTTGGATGTAGGATGAGAACAAAGTTGATAACAAACTGATAGTTTCTTTGTTGCTTCTAGTTCTTACTCTAAATCAAGGACTTTTCAATTTTCCATGCTCTGCCAGCAAGAAGATGCACAGGAAGCTGGGAGGGAACATGGCCAGAAGAGCTCATCTGAAATAGTTGAAGGGTTGTTCCATACTATAGGACATCATGCTCCATATATAAACTGTGGGGATTGGCCTGGAGCTGCTGATTGCTGCTTGGGGATGGGATGGGTCAGCAGGTGGAGGAATTGTATTAAGTATGACTTGTTTTTCTTGGAGTTTATTCCTTTCTCTCTCTCTCCTTTTCATTACTTTTCATTACTATTACTACTACTATTATTGTTATTATTATTATTATTACTATTAGTATACTTTATTTCAATCACAAAACTGTTCTTATCTCTACCCACAAGTTTCACCTTTTTCTGCCTATCCTCATCCCACCAGGGGAGGGATTTAGCGAGTGGCTACCTTAGCAACTGGTAGTTTGTGGCCAGCTGGAGTTAAACCATGACAGTGCTAAACCCAAATGTTTCTGAAAAGCACCAGCCAACCTGACATTTCTATGGACAGGTAACTTGGCAGGTCCAGAGAGAGCAATTGATTTCTCACTTTCAGCTGCTCAGGTGTGTTTTATATCTTGAGAAAAGATAAATAATTCCAGGCTTCCTCTACTGGGAGGAGCAGTCTGTATTTTCATAAGCCATTTGAAGCTTTGTTTCCCATAAACCTCAGCCCCATATTTTCCCAAACTCTTCAGATTCTTACTCATATAAAGACGCTGAAAACAGGAAGTTTCACTTCTTCATAATTCTGTTGGTGCATGCATGCAAAGACCACAGGTATTGAACAATCTTTCCACTGATGTGATGCAAACATCCTTTGAAGAAAATTTAATTAACCCCAGTCAGTCTTTAGAGTAAGCACTTTTGAAAACTGCTCAACTGATCAATGATCAGCTTGGTAAATAAACCAAATGGTTTGAAACTGAGCTGGGTTTGCAGCCAGAGTATGGACTGTCTGTTCTGATTTACCACACTACTATTTATAGCATATAATCTATGAAATGCAGCCATAATATTCATTCATAAATGTCAACAAGGGTTATTAAAGCTGTTCCTACCATGTTAACTCTAATGTTCAATAACTTTAGAGTTTCCACATATTTTAGTTCCTTCTAGGTACCTGAGGGGATACCTGTCTCAAGTTGCAGCAAACAGCACTCTCTCACCCTGAAACTACTGCCTTTATAACCCCCAAAACACTTGAATCTGTATCTTCTGTCCCCATGTCACAGATTTCAAATGTCTTTCTGCTAACTGAGAAGAATATATGACTTCTACAGTATCTTCCTCCCACCAGAGAGCCTGGGAATTGCTGCATATTTATTTCTGGTCTAAACAGCAGCTAATGAGGAGCTCATAATTATCTGAGAAATCCCCTTCTGAAAAACATAACCTGGTGTTTGAAGACCTGGGCTGTTTTATTCACTACTGTGCTGCTGCAAGAAGAGACCTTGTTGCTAATCACAGACCATCTCTTGTGTTTTTGAGCCTTAGGAGCCGTCCCTGGGAGTTGACACACTATTAGCTGGAAGTAAAAATAAATCCTTTAGCTTCAGCAGATCTAGCCAGTTTAATAAGGGGCTTACATTTGCTGTAATGCAACTTCAGGCAGCAAAGCTTAAACAGGTTTTTGTCTAAATATATTTAAGGCAAGTTGAGTTCTTCTTCATTAAAAATATTTGGAACAAGAATTTTTAGCAAAAGGGTATTTCACATACACATAAGTCCTATCTTGAAAACTTCTCTTTTGTCAAACAGGTTTCCCTGAAAGCAATGCTAGCACAGCAACTGTGGTGCTGCTTAGAGGGTGTTTTCTTGACTTGGAAAAATGCTGCAGCATCAGCAAGTGAGTTACATGTGGATTTCAGCAGTTTCCAAAGAAGCAGATACATTCTGCTGAGTTCACTCAGTGCCATCCTGGCCACAAATTGGATTCCACATTGTCCCCATAGCCACATCCAGCCCCAGCAGCCACCACAGGAGGCAAAGGTAACCCTGCCCTGTGCCCATCTGCCCTTGTAACAAAGGGTTGTATCAAATAACAGCTGAGAGGTGAAGAATTTCTGTTAATCCAGAAATGACAGTAAAAATAGATAAGGAAACATGCACACTGTCCAGGTAATTACATGGGAGATACAATTCAGTCATCACCACTGTTTCCTATAGCACTTCCAGGATGTAAAGCCAAGATTTACCAGACAAAACAAGGTTACATTCCTGGAAGCCTAAGGAATGACTGTTTGCATGCTCACTGGGGCAGGCTTCCACAACTCAGGAAAACCAATGTTATTTACTTCATGGAGGACAGTATTAGGGTCTCCATGCTAAAAATCTTGCTTGAAGTTTCAGACTGCAGCAACAGCTGAGGAAGACAGCTCACACCATGTACATTTTCTGTGTACACAATATTTTGATATTAAATCTTCCCAATAGCATTTCCATCATATTAATTTTGTCTATTCCCAAAAAATTTAAGTTCCATCACCTAGTGCCTTCATTTCTTAAAAAGCAGAATTACCAACTTTTTTCTCTTCAGTTCACCTGTGGAAGTAAAGGTACATTATGTCAACATGAAACATTACATTCTCTGAATTTCTTAATGGTTTGGCAATAAATGGTATCATGACAAGAAATTGCATTTCTCCACAGAAGCCTGTTCTTCCTGTTCTGAGTACTGACAAGAAACCCATCACCTGAAAGAAATCTTCCTTTATTCTTATGTGAAAGGTGTGTCTCTCTAAGCCAGTACTGTGGCTCAGGTGGTTCCATCAGCTGTCATCCATGTCACAGACATGAACAGGGCTACTCCTCTGCTGGGGGCTGATACATCTACACTTGAGTAACACCATAATGGATTTTGTCTGACATTTCCCATACTCAGCCCCTTGTCCAGTTGCACAGACTTCTGCCCAACATAGGACAGAAGGCTACAGATTTTCCATCCATTTTTATGCAGGTTGAATTTCTGTGAATATTCAACAAAATTGGTTTGGTTGTCTCCAAGAGAGCACTATGAGAGCCAACTGCTCTGGGTTCCTCCTGCTGCCAGTGGTAGAGCAAGTATTTTAGGGAGGGGAGTCATTAGGCCTCATTGAAATCTAATGGATGTTTTTTTCTTGGAAAAGGTGTTTTTCTTTGTGTATGTGTGTAAGGAGTGTCTGTGACTAACTTGGGATCAAAGATGTCACTCTGCCAAATCCATGAAAATAATAAGAGAACAGGTCAGCTTCTTTCTTGCAGGGTCACCTGGTGTTGTCAAAGAAGGCAAAATATCACTGCAGCTGAAAGAAGCAGCCTGTCTGCTCTGTGAGGTGTGTCAGCTACTCCCAAAGTACTGCTCTCACCCTCAACTAGTCTAGAATGATTTGGTCTGACCTGAAGAGTCTAACTGAAGAGAGTCTGTGCTTGAAGCAGTAGATGAGACTGTCATGTCCTAATGAAGTTCATGTAAAGCATGTAAAGCCACAGGTAACGACAGCATGCATGGAAGTTGTATTCTGTGTTTTACTGATGCATGAAATTTGCTTTCAAGTTTGCAATAGAAAATGCTTTCTTAAAAGCATAAAAATTATGTCTTATATTTGGATGTCAAACTGAATGTGATGGTCTGATTATTAACCAAAATACTTTTAAAATACTCTGAAATTTGTGAAATTATTTTATTAATACATAAATATCATTAAATTTGTCTCTCTGGGCACTTCTTTCAAAGTGGGGGTAGGTCTTTCCTTAGAGCATGAAGGATAGTGAAAAGAGATGTAAAGGGGGACGAGGGAGATCAGTCACAGGGTGCTGAATTGATCAGGCTTTTTTCACAAGGCTCCATTTAATGTGGTGGTGTCACACATCACCCAAGATTTGAACTGACGGAGATGATCAAATCCATCTGCCAATGGATTTCACAGAATCACAGCAGCTTGGAGAGATCTCCAGAAGCCATCTGGACTAACTCTCTGCTCAAGCCAGAACACCCCTATAACCTGTTGCCAGGACCATGTGCAAAGGGCTTTTGAATACCTTCAAGGATGGAGACTCCATAACCTCCCCAGGCAACCTGTGCCAGTGCTTGGTCACCCTCACAATAAAAAAGTGTTTTCTGGTGTTCAAAGGGAACCTCTCATGTTTCAGTCTGTGCCTGTTGCCTCTGGTTTTGTCACTGGGCAACAGTGCAGCCTGGCTCTGCCCTCTTTGGACCCTCCCCTCAGGTATTTATACATATTAATAAGATACCCCTGAGCCACCTTCTCTCCTGAGCAATCCCAGCTTTCCTCATATGTGAGGTGCTCCAGTCTCTTCGTCATCCATCATGTCTGAATAATTTTGCTGTAGCTTTCCAGGGATCATGCAAAATGTATGTTTTGTTTTGTTATTGATGTCACCATTTCTTATAACTGCCTCTGAGGTCACAGGTGCGAACACTAAGTAGCAGAGTCAGGATTACATTCCACCAGCACCATAGGAACAGCCTGTTGAGTAAAATGGGTATTAATCTGTTGGCTAAATTAATTAAAACGTTTACATGGGTCCATTTAGGATAGAGCATTTTTACTTTACAGTCATAATCAATGTTGAGTAGTTACAAGGTAGGACTGAGAGAAACCATTATCAGTAACATTCCCTCTATCAACTGAATTCCTACTGCTCTGGAGTGTTATCTGAAGAAGAAACACATGTTGGCTTCATGAAAGCCTGGGCTTTGGCTGCCTGGACCCATGGCCAGGGTCCTTCAGGAGGGACCATGGGGAGAAGGTCCCAGAGGCACAGTGGGGAGGCCATGGCCACAGCCAGCCCTGCTCTTGGGCAGAGCTTTGGCCACTGCAGGGTCATAGTCCTGCCACAGGCTGGTTGTGGCCCCTGGCCCAGGTGCAGAACACGCCTCGGGGCCAGTATGGATGTTATCAGGTGTTTTATGATCCAAGCAAAACCAGAAACAGACACTGGTTTACTTGCAGGATAATGCATTTATTAGTTGAGCCCGCGAGGTCCTGTCACGCAACAGGAGGATGTTTTGATGGAGTCTAAGCAAAAGGTCCATCCACAAGCACATTTTCCAAAGAAACATTAGGGCTCTGTGCCATTAATTCTCTATTTATGTTGCTTCTGTTTAGAACATATCTGACTAATTGCATTTATGGTTGTACTGAGAGAAGGGGAGCCAGGTGTTTTAGCAGTTTGTCCAAATGTTATATCGCTTCAGGCTCTGCCTGGAAAAATTAATAGTTTTTCAAGTATTGTCCCAGAGTCACATTTATCTGATTACTGAATACGCATTCTGCTAATGGGATCCTTCCTCTGATAACAATATTGAGAGTTTGGATACTGAGGGCACAGAATCATTAAAAATACCCCTGTGTAGTTAACTCTCTGAGATTAATTGCAAATGCCAAAGAACGTTGTCACTAAAAGCCCTCTGTTAAACACAGACACAGATTTTTTTCACAAGTAATTTATCTAAGTACAGTTCTGATTTTGAGAAGAACATCATTTTTCAGGAGGAAGTGGGAGTACAGGTCTCTGCAATCATTTTGACAGCAGCTGATGAAGGAAAATAAAACCTTTTAAACCTATTTAAACTAAACTGGCTGAATGCCAGATCCCAGAGGGTGATAGTCAGTGGCACAGGATGTAGCTGGAGGTCTGTCACTAGTGGGGTCCTCCAGGGTTCAATACCAGCCCCAGTACTGTTTAGTTTATTCATCAATGGCCTGGACGAAGGGCACAAAGCTGGGAGGAGTGGCTGATAGCCCAGAGGGCTGAGCAGCCCTTCAGAGGGACCTTGACAGGTTGGAGAGATGGACAGAGAAGAACTGACTGAAATTCAGCAAGGGCAAGTGCAGGGTCCTGCAGCAGGGGAGGGATAACCCCCTGCACCAGGACAGGCTGGGGCTGCCCTGCTGGAAAGCAGCTCTGTGGAGAGGCACCTGGGGGTCCTGGAGGACAACAAGCTGCCCATGAGCCAGCAGTGTGCCCTGGGGTCCAAGAAGGCCAGTGAGATCTGGGCTGGAAAAGCACTGCCAACAGGCTGAGGGAGGTGATCCTGCCCCTCTGCTGAGCCCTGGTGAGGCACATCTGGAGTGCTGTGTCCAGTTCTGGGCTCCTCAGCACAAGAGACTGGGAGTGGGCCCAGCTGAGGGTGACAAAGATGACTGAGGGACTGGAGCATTTCTCTTACGAGGAAAGGCTGAGGGAGCTGGGCCTGTTCAGCCTTGAGAGGAGATGACTGAGAAGGGGCCTCATCAGTGTCTATCAGTATCTAAAGGAAGGGTGTCAGAGGATGGAGCCAGGCTCTGCTCAGTGGTGCCAAGCAATAGGACAAGAGGCAAGGAGCACAAACTGAAGCTCAGGAAGTTCCATCTGAATATGAGGAAAAACTTCTTTACTGCATGGGTGACCAAACACTGGAGCAGGTGGAGGGATGTTGTGGAGTCTCCCTCACTGGAGAGATTCAAGAACCATCTGGACACAATCCTGTGCCATGTGCTCTAGGATGACCCTGCTTGAGCAGGGAGTCTGGACCACACTCACTGTGGCCCCTGCCAACCCGACCCACTCTGTGATTCTGTGAATACAGAGGCAAGGACTGCAAAGGCCTGTTTATCTGTTCCATTTATGATGTTTGGTAGGACAGAACAGGACTCAGGACTTTCTCCCTGCTTTTACAGTACTGCAGGTTGTTTCTCTCTTTGTAATCCATTCTATTGCTTGTAGATATCTTTGCCTTCTCCTTCAGCTGGTTGCTGCCTTCAGCACATCAAACATGTCTCTGAGCTATTGTGTCATTTGTGTGGATTTTCCAGGGTATTTTTCTGGTCATATATCCCCTGGCAGTGAGTCAGGAGCAGCACCCTGCAGCTCTTTATTAACAAGCTAGCCAACATTGAGTTAGGTGAAAGCATTTGGCACATTGAAAGGGAGGGCCACTACTCAGAGGGACAAACAGCTTTACAGAATCTTTATTATTTCTAACCATGCTGAATACAAGGGCTTGCATCTGGAATGGCTCATACCTGGAATGGCTCAGCCCCCCTCCACCTGTTCTACACATGAGACAGGCAAAGCACCATAGCATTATAGTCCAGGGACTGTAATGCAGAGCAGTCTGGCTGAAAAGGACTGGGGGTCCCAATGGGCAGTGGGCTAAACACGAGTTCACTGCCAGCTGGGCAGGCACACCAGAGCTAAGAGACACCAAGGGAACATTTCAACTTGGAGATCAGATTGTTCCAAGGGGACCTCATGGCTGCTCCATGCACTGGAGAATACCACCAGATCTTCAAGGGACAACTCATCATAATTAGGGAGAAAAGGGAGAATAATACAATACCCTATTCCTATATTAAGAGACTATAAACAAAGTTTCCTTCAGTGTTTTGGGGAAAATTCTGTATTTTCTCACAGGAACAAAAGCAGGGCAGGTATTAGGGTTACAAAAATTTGAAGTAGGAGAGCAGATAAGGAAAATAAGATAAAGATACACTTTAGGGGTTTTTTAAAACTTTTTACTACTCTTCTTTATTTAGGCTTTCATAAAAATTGGTTAATACATAATAAAAAACATTTGCTTTACTGTATGCTTCATAATTGGTAACAATTGGTAACAACTGGTAAATTGTTAATATTTTTTAAGACAGAAGCAAAACACTAGGTTTTTGAAATTCACAACATCAGACTTTCAAAAATATGCCTGTATTTATAAAGATTTGGTAATATTTTTTTAAAATTATATATTAACAATAAGAATATGAAAAAATGCTGATAGGTTCATGCAGCTTTATGTGTATATTTACTGTTTAGAGGTGCAAATATACAATTTTCACCAAAACATGAATACAGTTTATAAAATGCAATGTGCAATAAAAATGCATACATATTTACCTACTTATTTCCAGTTAAAACTATTGAAAATTAAGGTAAAAGGTGTTGAAAGTGAAAAGTCAAACAATTGACTGAAATGAACACAGCTAGCAGAATAATGGCAGAAGAACCTGGTGTAGGGTTTCCTGGGTCAATGCAGTAGAGTACATTTAGCATCACCAGATGTTCTGCCCTGTCTGCAATGACATATTCTGAGGTGCTGCAAAGGGTCTGAGTAGTGTCAAGGTTGCACAATTCCCGAATGAGGAGACTCCTCTAGCAAGGTCTCATTTTCTGCACTTCCAACCGCAGCATCCTTCTTTTCAACTGTTCCGTTTGCAGTGCTTGTTTCTTCTAAAACTACCACTAAACTCGACAGAGTTGTGTGCGGATCGAGCAGTTTCACGAGAGGGATGTCCACCCTTCGCTCCTGAAAGACGCGGTTCTGAATTGTCATAGCTAACATAGAGTCTATGCCCAAAGACGAAAGTGGTGTATTCATGGGTAGTTCGTCTGCGTTCACTCCTGTGAGGTCACTCACCAGAGAGGTGATGTAGTCCTCAGATTTGATAAAGGCAGTCTCTGGGACTTCAGTTTCCTCAGGCGTTCCAATTTTGTTCCTGAAATCTTCGAGCATAAGTGATACGAAGCGACTTTTGAGTGAAATAATGCGAGTAAAAACATGATGGTACAAAGCTTGAAAGTTCAGTTTGACAACAGCCTGCTGTGGGTTGTTTATAAGTAAGGTCTTCCTGAGATAGTCATGAATTTCATGCACTTGCAGAATATCTATGCCCTTGGATCCCAGAATGCTCTGAATGTGGTTTTGATTGAGCAGAATGCCAAGGTTCAAAGCACCCCAGTTAATGGCCTGGGCTGAAAGCCCACAGTTCTTCCTGTAGAGGCAGAAGGTATCCAGGAAAGAGTTTGCAGCTGCATAGTTGGCCTGGGTGGCATTGCCCAGAAAGGAAGTAACAGAGGAGTAGCACACAAAGTAATCAAGCTCCTGGTCTCTGGTAACCCTGTGAAGATTTAGGGTCCCTGCTACTTTTGGGCTCAGCACTTTGTGAAAGTCAGTCAGCTTCAGGACTTCAAGGTGGCCATCGTGTAAAGCAACAGCACTTTGGAACACACCTTTGATTGGACTCCCCACAAAGGTGTTGGCAATGGACTGGAAAGCTTTCTCAACATCACGGGTCAAAGTCACGTCACACTGCACAGACAGTACCCTGCTTCCTTTGTACTGCTGCCGCAAAGCCTTCAACTCTTCTTGCTTCTCACTGCTGGGAATCCTCCTGGAGAGTATGGCAATACACCCTCCTCCGTTCTTGGCTATGAATTTCACCGTTTCGAAGCCAAGTCCAGTGAGGCCCCCGACCACTACATAAACAGCGTTCTGCTTAAACAGCGGCTTCTGGGGCTCGTAGAGCGGGATATCTGAGCGCACACTGCTGTCCTCCTGCCTCCTCAGGACAGCAAGGGGGACAGAAGCGCAGGTAAAATAGGACATCACAGAGTTGAGCCTTTCAAAGTTCTCAGTCTGCTGAAAAACAGAACCTGACAGGTGTCTAAACTGTTTCATATCCATGGAACTGATCCAGGCATGTACAGTCTTCTGCAATTCCTTTAGAGGTGCTTTCCGGAAAAGGCTGGCAGCGACAAGGACATGAAAGCTGATGTTTTCGTGATCAATTTCACTGATATTCTGGATACACTCGGACTGTTGATTGCCACACACAATCACCACATCTTTAAGAAAGTACATGTGGGCCAGATCCTCCCGAGACAGTCTGTTGGCTGGAGGAAGAACAACAAGGGCATTGCACAGGTTGATATACTGCAACACATTGGGAGTGGGCTTTGCAAGGACTGTTCTCCAACCCATCTCTTCTGCTGCTGCAGAAAGAACGTGGCACAAAACTGATGATGGCTCTGTAGTAATAATACCCAATGTTCTGCCGTGTTTCCCCTTGGGTAACCTCTGAGTGAAGATTTCCCATGCAATGATGAAATATGACACACAAGGAACATTCTGGAGGAATGGGAATTTCTTTGCATTGAAACAAACTGTTCCTGGAATCTGAACTCTGGATGAAGCAGCAGTGGGATAACATGAAACCACATGATCTCCCACTTTCACTTTTTTCACATCAATGCCTGTTGCAGTAACTGTGCCACTGAAATCAAGAGCTAAAAGTCTGTGTTTGTCTCCTGCTTGTGAGTTCCAATACAGTGTATTACCAAAGTTGCAGCTAGAAACAGTAACGGGAAAATAATCCTCTGAGTGGAGACAAATTTTATCCACTTGAATTTCAACACTCTGTTTGTCAAGCTGAGTAGCAGCACCGTTGGATAGTTCCCCAGATAAGTCTTTCACTGCATACGGATCAGAAGTGTACAAAGTGAACGTCTGTGATTTCTGGAGAGATCTTACAGGTTGGATGTAATCTGCATCTACAAAAGGTGTGCGTCTGATTTCAGACACATAAATCCTTCCCTGGCTGATGGAAACTTCTGGATAGTCCCCACCTTTGTATTTGACAAGGACTTCTGCTAACACTGAGATGTCCAGGGAAGTGGAAGAGCTGAGGTCAATCAACTGAAATGTGATTTCTGGAACTTCAATGATACAAGTTCTGGTCATGCCATATAATGCAAACCCACAGTTAATGTGGTCCACGTATCTCTCCGTTGTTCTGTAGGTGATCACTCTGACAGAACAGCGGGATGTTTTCTCTCTTACTGCCACCACTACCTGGCGATAGGCTTCACAGCACTTTGCCAACTGATCTACTGCTTTCCCTGGGAAGTCTTCATTTAATTTTTGAATTCCCCACAGGAAGAGGATTTCATCATAATCCTCAAACTCTGCTCTCATTTTATTCTGTGTGTCACCTTTTACGAGGCATTCCCAGTCTTCATACATAACATATCTCGAAGCAGGATGCAAGTATTTTTTGAGCTGCTCAGCTATGCCAAATTTGTCTGCAAACACGACAGCTCTGGGCTTAACCTCTGGATGTCCAATTATCTGTGAAAGAGAGACTTCTTTCCACTTGTTTTCAAACAGGAACTCATTATCTCTGGAAGATGCTTCCTTCAAGAAAGTGATGGTGACGCGCTTAAGCTCAGCCAAAACAGAGCCATGTTTGTCCACAAAGCATCCACAAACCTCAAGGTAGTTCCCAGTGGATTTCCTCATTCTCATGTACATCATCATTTCCTCCTCCAGCGGGCGGAGCACCACCAGGCTGCCTATCCCTGAAGGAAAGCCCGCTCTGCACTGGAATGTCCTTGAGGTCAAGACAGCGGTCATCTGCAGGAAACAGTCGAGCAGTACTGGGTGGATACAGTAGCTGTACATGTCTCTGACGGTCTCCTCGTTCACCTTTATGCTTGTTATAGCTTCCTTTAGCTCCTCGCAGTAATGCACATCACCGAGCTGCCTGAATATGGAGCCATACTGAAAGCCAACCTGAGACAGAGCTTCATAAACCTCCTCTCTGCTAATCACTGATCTGCACCTTCGATAGATGGCTTGGAAGGAGACGCTGCTTTCTTCCACCACACCTTCAAGCCCCTTTGCCACTTGGCCAGCAGCATAAACTGCATTGGAGGAAGAGAGAACCTCAAAGGTTGTCATGGCTTTTTGCGGACTCAGCTTGACACTCAGCACTTGGGAACTCTGTGTGAGAACACACGGAGCAGAAAAACTGATACTCAGCTGGCAAGTGCTCAGAGGCACTTTAGGTCTTGAGCTCCTCATCACTGAGGCCAGACCAAGCTCCACATAGAAAGCACCAGGGACTAAGGCCACCCCATTGTTCTTGTGCTCATATAAGTATGGTGTCGTGTCCTGGGACACCAGGCAGCCGAACTCCATGTTGTCATTATTGATGCCATAAATCAAAGGATGACTGGAGCTGACACCTCTTTGGTTTGCTTGTTGATGGATATCCAGACAGGCCATGAGCTTTTGGCGAGCAAATTGATATCGTGGAATGTCCACTGGAACACTTTGATACCCGTTATAAAAGTGCTGCCAGTTGGGATTAAATCCCAGTTCAAACAGATTTCCTACCAGGGTGAAGAGTGTCTGATATTCTGTATCTGTTTGCAAAGAGGACAACACTTTTGTGCCTTTTCCTAGGGTTTCCTTTATGCTTCGCTGCAATGCTCTGTGAGGACTTATTTCCACAAACACCACATTTTCCCTTCCTCTGGCTGCAGTTTGGATGGCTTGTGCAAAAGCAACAGGCTCACGAGTATGCCGCGCCCAGAATTTGCCCTGAGCAAAGTCATTTTCAGATGCAGCCACCCCAGTCAGTGTTGAAATCACTTCAAATTCCCCCTTCTGCTTTTTTAAAGGCTCTATCTTCTCCCCCAGCTCCCCAAGTATCATATCCATGCTGGGGCTGTGGTACGCAACTGGAACACTTAAAGCATGAAGAAAAATGTTTCTCTGTCTGAAAGCTTCAGCTAAGTCTCTCTGGACAGCTTCCACAGCATCTACACTCCCAGACAAGGTGCAGGAAATGGGGCTGTTGAAAGCAGCAATGCACACCTTTCCTGAGTAGGGATGCAGGCGTTCAGCAATCTCTTCAACAGGGATGTTTCCAACCACCAACATTCTGCCGCTGGCAGTCTTGGCCTGCAGCCTGCTCCGGTGATAAATCACTTTGACTGCATCTGCCAGGGACAGGTACCCAGCAATATGTGCAGCAGCAACTTCCCCCACCGAGTGGCCAACAGCAGCAGTGGGCTTAATGCCCCAGTGCTTCAGGAGGGAAGCTACAGCAACCTGCAGGGCAAACAGCATGGGCTGGGAAAGCTCTGGATTCAACAGGTCCTTTGGGCTATGATTTCTTGCTGGCAGGAGGCTGATGGGAGTGTGCTGCTGAAAAAGGTCTTCTATTTCTTTACACTTGTCTCTGAACACTGGCTCTGAGCTCAACAGTGCCTCACTGAAGTCCTTCAGCGTTACGCCATTGCCACAGAACACAAACACCAGCTCTGGTTCCACCTTGCACATGGCAGGTTTAGTGCTTGCTGCCGACTGAAGCTCTTGCTGCAAGTGCTGGAGGGAATTTGTAACAAACGCTTTTCGGTACCTGTAGTTGGCATGGCTTCTTCTGCAGGCAGATGTATAGGCCAGGCTTGGGAGAGTTATGGAGTTCCTTGTGCTCAGCTGCTCAGCTGTATCGGCCATTGTCATCTGGAGGGACTTACGGGATGCTGCTGACAGCAGAACTAATTCCAGGGGCTTCTTAAAGGCAGGAAGAGGCTCTGGCTGCTTCACCTGCCTGACTACAACATGAGCATTAGTTCCTCCAAATCCAAAGCAGTTGATGCCAGCTACTCTTCCGTACTCACTGGATTCTTCCCACGGCTCTACAGCTGTGGCAATGGCAAGGTTTAATTTCTCTGTATCGATGCTGCTCATCTCCTTCGAGTAATGCAAGGATGGGACAATCTTTCCATGATGCATCATCAGGAGCACTTTGATCAACCCGGCTGCTCCAGCAGCTGATTCAGTGTGCCCAATATTTCCTTTCACTGAACCGATTTTCAAAATGGAAACTTGGGAAGACCTGTTTTTGCTAATGACACTACCCAGGCTTTCAGCTTCTGTAGGATCTCCAGCAGCAGTTCCTGTGCCGTGGGCTTCAATGTACTGCACAACTGAGGGGTCAACATGACTTTCATAAATGCTGCGCAGTAACTTCTCTTGCTCTATTTGAGATGGTCTCGTGATCGGAGTCATGGACCTGCCATTCTGATTGACTGCACTGATGTTTATCACACCCCAGATTTTGCTGTAGTCTTCCTTTGCCTGTTCCATGAAAAGTTAAATTTGCTTTAATAAACTCACTCTTTCTCTGTAGAGAAGACAACACCATCACAACAAAGTGAAGAACAAACAGAGTATGATGCTAACTTTTAAATGTGGGATCCTTTCCCTATGCTAGGGGAAGTGCATAAATGCTTAAGAAATGCTTCATTAATCTTAAACTTGAATTGGAAAAACTTCTCTGGAAAAGTCATTATTAGAGCTGAAGACACAAAATTTAGGCAAGTAATCAGTCTTATTTCAGGCTGCTTCCCATGCAAGCTTACCTTTTTCAGTGGTTTGAGGAAAACCACACCACAGCCTTCTCCCCTTCCATAGCCGTCTGCTTTTTTGGAGAAAGGTTTGCTTATGCCCTCTGGAGAGATCATTTTTGCCTTACTGAGAGATACAAAGGTGCGGGGATCGATGATGCAGTTCACCCCACCACAGATTGCTGCCTCACAGTCTCCTGGAGTCAAACACAAACATACTCATGTTGACACGGCCCAAGTGACAGACAGAAAGAGTAGAAATCCTGATTTTATTGCCCAGCATCTCTTCAGTCCCATTACCTGATTTAATGGCTTGCAAGGCGTAGTGCAGAGCAAAAAGAAAAGACGAACACGCAGTGTCAACAGTCAGGGACGGCCCAGTCAGATTAAAGGTGAAAGAGACCCTGTTAGCAGCAATGCTCATTGCTGTTCCAGTACCATCATAATGATTTATTTCACTCACTGCTCTGCTGGTTATGATTTCATAGTCTCGATTCATGAGACCTGGAAAACATCAGATATGTGTCAAGTTAACCCAAGCCTACAGTAGCCGTGTACAGCTTGAAACCTGATGGTGTGGTTTGGCTTTCAGTGTTAAGAGGAAACCATGTGGCATCAGTGCTCCTATGGTGAAGCTTTGCTCCAGCACAAGTCAAAGGCAAAACTAACAGCAATATCCCCTGGACCAAAGTTACACAAGCATACCTAACACTTGAAAATCCTACCTGCCCTGGAAATGACAGGCCTTTCCTGATGGCTTAGCTCATTGCAGGATGCAGCTAAGCTCTCTGTAGCCTGCTGAGACCCCTGTATCTCAGTTTGAGACTGGTTGGTTTAGTTTAGCTGAGAATATTTATCAACAAGTTATGCATAGCATACCTTGGATATCAATGTACAAGACATTAGCTTCTGTTCCTCAAATGTATAAAATTAAAGGTCACACCACAAACGACATCCAATACTTTGTATTCATCTTTTTTTTTCACACTGTGAGCCAGTAAGAAATACTAAAGAAGAACAGGGCCTGTGAGAGCCGTTGTGCCCTCTTTCTGGGAACACTTTGCTTGAAATACCATGGATCCCCAAGTCCATGAACATGTGTGGAAAATGCAGTACCTCTATTCAGAGATCAAGGAATAGTGCCCTCAGTGGAAGAAGAGCATCTCTCAGACTAGAAGGTCATCTAAAGCATTTCCCCCTGTGGGTATATCAGCCTAACTACCCCAGAAAACTCCTTTTTAAAGAGACACAGATTACACCAGCAATAATGTGCTGTTACTCTAGTATAGTCTTTTAAATGTCTTTCAACAACACACAGTATCATCTCCTCTGTAACTTTTCCTGGACAAAAGCACATTGGTACCATTCTAATGTCCAGAGGAGGATTTCTGCTGCTTTAAAAGGATATTAACCCTCACAACACCTTAAGCAAAGTAATACTGGAAAATAGTATACTGAGGGACAGTATAGGCCTGTGTAGAAGCCCAGAAGATAAGGGGCTGATGTGTACATGTCAAACACTGATTGCCAGATAGCCAGGGAGCCAACCAAGGACTGGCTGGACCAACACTGGAACCAGGACTTTTTCTCTCTCCCCTTCTTTAATTTTTTCTTTCTTTCCCTCCATCCTATCTTTTAAACCAAAACTCATTGCCATGTGCTGATGTAGCAGATCAGGGACCAACATTCCAATTTCCATGCCAAGTGTGTAATTTACTATTAAAACTTTGTGATTTCTTGCAGACCCAACCAATTACTCATCTTGGGTGTTCCCTTCCCCTTAAGGGTGGAACATCGCAGCGTGGCTTGGGAGTATCTTTCCCAAGAAGGGTTGGGTTAGGGAGGCAGTTTTAACTGTTTCTTGCTTCACTTCAATGCCTGAACATAGGAAGAAGAGCATCAAAAAGAGATACAGGAATTGTATCATGAACTTCCAGAGTAGCCTGGTAATTCTTACCAAAAGTAACCAGCAGTGCCATAGCACAGTAGCCTTAGATCTCCAGTCTAGATCCAGCCTAGATAACATGGAAAGGTTATGAAGAAGTGCTCCAATCTTTGCTAGGTTCAAACACTTTCTTTGCCATGAAAATTTCATCTTACCAATAAAAACACCTGTTTTGGTGCCACTGACAGATTCTACAGGAACTCCTGCATCCTCCAGGGCTTTGTATGTGCACTCTATCAGTAACTTCTGTTGCGGATCCATGCGTTCAGCTTCCATATTATTAATCCCAAACAGGTGGTTGTCAAATGAATTAAATCTGAAATGCATAGACCAGAATATGACGTGACATATGTATATAAGATACATTTACTTCTAGACTCACAGTCAATTTTTCTTACAACTTCATGAAAAGCAGAGCAGTAACTGGTGTTTAGGCCACAGTTTCCATCTATGAAATTCAGAAGAAAATGTTTACAAGCCAAGGATGTTTTATGTCCTACCACAAAATATGTCATTTTATCAATGATTCTGCATTTCAGAGTTAAGACCCCTCTACAACCCATTTTTATTCTCATGATTATTGCACTAGTACCAACTAGACTCCTCAGATCATGAAATGTGCAGAATGAGACTCCCTCTGCTGTAATGTGGTCATAGCCAACAAGTTATAAACAAATATTGTTTTCTACATTATTTTAAGCCAATACAGACCAATGCTTTACAATTTAAAACTGAAAAGTAGAGAATCAGTTCAGGTGATTTCAAGGGATACCCATGCTTCTCTAAGAATATATTCAACATACTATGTGTGTGAGCACATGTATGCTTGTCTTTAAAAGCATCTTCAAAATAGGCCCATGCTTACCAAAGACCAAGTTCAAATTTAATCTTATGTCCCAAGACCAGATTTGTATGGCCTTCTATCATTTCTTGATTTCAGTGCAGAATTCAATATCTAACATGGGACTAAACACTAAATTATTTCTGATTTCAGCCCATTATTTCTGTGATTCAGCCCAGTCAAGTATAAATCTCAGGAGACAGTAAGATTTCTTCTGTGCATGTCAGCTTCTCCTTTGAATGAAGCTGTACAGCCTGAGGATTTAAGGTGAATGTGGAATTCAAATAAAAGACACTTATGTTGAGCTTACTGTAATTTGCTATTCTTCACACTAATCACAGCCCCTAAACTGCTGTACCCATAGTCTAAGTACTACAAAAATCAGTGGTGCAGCAGAGTAACAGACTCACTCATCGAGAAGAGCAGCTCGTGTTGTACATATTTTTCCTGGCTTGTTATCATCTGGATCATACCACTCCTTGGCATTAAATCTCTCGGGGGGGATTTCTACAGTGCAGTTTTTGCCTTCTTCCAGGACTTTCCAGAAATTGTCAATCCCGTCTCCTATTGTACAGAGTTTTAAAAACAGATTAAATGATGCACTTCCCCTCCCCATGCAGATTCAGAAATGCACAGGCAGCTACAAAGACCTCCCACATGTAAATCTAGGCTGCTCAAGGAGACTTGCCACAGAAAGAAGTGATCATTCTTTGGTGAGAGGAAAATGAAAAAGCATGACTGATCCCTTCACTGCTTGTCTAAAAGCAAAAGAACCCCAAAAAATCCTTCACCACCTTCTCTCTCCATTTCCCTACCATCTCACTGCATCTACTCTACCTACTGTAATAAAGCAGGAAGCTTTCTTTTAGGAAAACCCAACATGTTTGTATTACAGGCAAAGCTGATGTTAATATCCAGCCCTTGATCTTTCCTGTCCCCATGGATGCAGAGTCCTGTACCAAAGCACAGTCACCCAGCCAGTGAACACATAGAAAGTTCAAACATCCCAGACCCATCCAGCTCATCTGTATGAATTTCAGGTGCAGTTCAATGCCCTGCCCACAGCCAGCACTGCAGTTTCTTCTCTGTCTGTCTGTCTGTCAGCAAACAGACAAACTCTAACCAATGTGTTTCCACCACAGCACCACCTTTCAAAAAGATCCCACAAGCAGCAAAGCAATAATTTCTACTGAGAGACGAATATCTTGGTTTCCTCCATTTCAATATTAATAAAAGACTATGCTTCTCAATGTTCACTCACAGCCTGCTTTTCTTTTACCCCAAACTTACCTCCAGGAAAGTTGCATCCTATTCCAACAATAGCAACTTCGTCTGCAGTGTCGATCTCCATCTCCTGGACTGCACAAGAAAGGAGTAGTGTCAGTCCAGTCAAACAATTATGCCTTTACCATTGAATAAATAGTAGGTTAAAAGGTGAACTTCTCACAAACACAGAAACTTGTTCAAGACTTGATTAATCTTGAATCATCTATTGTTGGGTGTGATGACAAACGACACTGCCCACAGGTGGCCAGAGTTGTACTATATTTTTTCTCTTGTCTTTACTTTTAGAGGAAATTCCCCACTTAATTCCCAAAAATCTCTCATGCACTTCCTTTTTACTGTTTACTCAGCTGAATTTGTTGAAAGGGTGAATCTTTTAGATTAGATGGCAAAAACAAGAATTCCCTTTGGGATCAAATTAAATACCCCAGGATAGAATTGACAGATTATTTCTTTTTCCTTCATTCTGAGAAAGGAACTTGTCAGATGAGAACCAGTTCAACTGAACTAGTTAGAACTCACTAGGATGGCCACCCCTAAGCCCTGCAGTCCTCTTGGACTTCCTTCAACCCACAAAGATGAGAAGACACCTCTAGAAAGGCTTTATGGGGGATTCTTGGCAGTTAGGAGAGATTCTCATCTCAGGGATAGCACAGCAGGTGCCAAAGAGCCTTTCTTAATCACTGACTGGCAGCAGTGAAGCAGAGATGAGGCTCTTTCATAGCCCCTCACATTACTCAGAGTTATAATGTCTTACAGATTTGCTTTGAAAGGTGAAATTAAGATTAATTACTCAGATTATTCATACTTTGAAAAATTTACTTCCAGGTTCTATTAGCTAAGACAGAAAAAGTTACAAGGCCACCTGGCAAAAATAAGGAGATGAGAATCTGACTTTCTAGGAGTAAATCCTATTTTACCAATAATGTAAATTCAAAATTGACACAATAATTGTTTCCTTTAAATTCTTTCAGAATTGTCTGAAATTTTTATGATTCTATGATTTCTTATTTTAATGTAACTTCTAAACTAAAGCTGCAAAGCCCAACAAATTACTTTTATTGCAAAAGTACTTTTAAGCATTTTTCTAAGTTAGTACATACCCAGCAAGTAATAGAAAATTAAGGACCTTCCAATCAAAACATAAAACATATCTCTGGCATCTCTAGAGCTATCCAATGAGCTATGTAACTCTTACCTTATATCATCCCAGTGGGGTGAATAGGCTGCCTGTGGAAGTCTTTTATATAGGATTCTGTGTGGTTTCTGTTTTTAAACAGACATGCTGAATTGTTAACGCCTTTCAGAGGAAAGAACAAAATGAGTCATGTGATTACTCAGTACCCCCGACTAAAGTTCAAAACTAATTTCTTGAAGTAGTAAATTCTTGATGTCGTAAGTTTTCACACTAAAACAGTAGTAAAACCTCTGTCTTACCTAACTTTTTACAGTTAGCAAAACAGTTAATTGGAGATATCTTGCCATGAAATAGCCCATAAAATTTTCATGATCCTAAGAATATGATTTAAAATACTCTGTCTTTCAAATAATAACTCAATTTCGTTTGCTCTTACTATCAATAAATATGAACAAGCGTTAAAGCCCCACCTATTTGTTGGAGGCATCGTTTGTGAAAATTAAGAACTGTCTAGGAACTTAAAACCTGAGTCTCATGTTTGATTCCACAGCTGCTTTCTTTTACCCAGCACGGCCATTTAAACGTACAAGCATAAAAGCCTCGTCAAAAGACCAAAGGTTCCAAAATATTTTTGAGTCCACCACAACATTAAAGGCAATATTGAGCTTTCTTTCTAAAAAGTGCCATCTTCTTAGAAGCCAAACAACAGTGGAATATCCAGAAGTAACCTCTGAAGGGATCAAGTCCGGGAGTTACTGCTAATGCCTTTTTCACTCTCTCTCATCTGAATTCATCCCAACTGCCTAAACTCATTCTTCTTCTCTTCTGACTTTGTAATGGAAATTATGTAATTATGGTTAAAGTTTTCCTTGATTGTGAGACCAAACTCTTTCCACAAAAACAGCAAAGAAGCGTTGTGCTGAGGATTAACAATTTATTCTGCCACCAAATAGCTTCATAACCTGCGCTTAAAAGTTTTAAATTCTGATCTCCATTTCATAGCTGAATATCTCAGTCACTCACTTTTCTGAATTCAGATGTTGTTGGGAGTTATTTAATGGTTTTTAACTTAATTAACACACTTCTCACAATGAGGTTTATTAACAAGGTGATACACATCTCTGAGGAGCCTCTTGTTGGTGCTGGTACCATGAACATTCCCTGGCAGAACAGAATTTAGATTCATCAAGTGAACTAGGAATGCACTGTGGAACCTCTGTTACAGTTTCACAATCAGCACCTGAATGCAATGGTTGCTAAGCCATATTTTGAGGTATTGATTAGGTATTGGTAGAATATTGAAATGAATCCTGCACATCTGTGGCCATTAATTTCAATGCAAGTTAAACCAACCTGAACTCCAGTGATCCAAACACAATATGAACAATGTGAACACTAGTGCAGAATTAAGGGTCTGAACATTTTTGTTTGCAGTTTATCAGTGTGTTCCCTGAGTGCTGATGACTTGCATTAGTCTCATCACAGCTGGGAAGTGCTTGCTCAATCCTTTTGCACAACGACAGAAACAGAAGTAGAAACGAAGTATGGAAGTATACGCAGCAATAATGGATTGACTCTGTTACTAACACAGGCAGTCTATTTATAACTGAATTATATGTTGGTTTGTCATCAAGTTTATTACACATTTTATCTAAATTTAAAAGTAGAAAGTTCAAAAGGGAGACAAAGACACTACATTTGTTTTGTCTCCAATGACATTACAGTGTTCACCTCTTAACCAAACCTTTGGTTTCTTCTATCCAGACCTCTGTCTGATAATTCCAAAAAGACAAATAAAATATATGTGTAATTCCCCAAACAATTACATCCTACTGAGACTCAATTATAGGAAAATAGCTCTTTATTTTCCTAGTCTTCATTATTTCAATCAAGTTTTTACTGTCTTCTGGTGGGAAAACATGCATGAGTGAAGTATCTGTCAAAGACAACATGGACAAAAAAAAATTTAATTTTTAATTTTTTATTCCAAGCAGATATTAAGACTAAAATACTTGTGGGTTTCCTATTTCCTCGAGAATACAAGAAGAATTACTACACAAATCACTAGATATTATTTCCTCACTGAAGCAGTGCTCTGACAAAATAGGAGGTTGTGATACAAATATGTCATTCTGCATTATCATGAAAACCTAGTAAGAAAAGGCACTGGCTCTTGAATAAAATAATTTCCGATCAGTCAAATCTCAAAAATTAGCCTTGTATATCATTTTAATTAATGGATATTCGTTTGTCACTGAATAAGGGAGCAGTTTTTACCTTTTTCATTCTGCAACTTCATGACATTGCATTTTCAGCTATCTCAAAAAGTTCTCCTGACAATTCCACTATTGAGTAACTGCATCTGGTATCAAGGCTTATATTTAGATATTTAAGATGTTATTTTTTTTAAAGATGGAACATAACTGTGCATAAATAAGTATACCAAAACCAAAAAAAATTAGAACTAACTTTGAGCCATGTGTAGTCTTTATAGTAAATACAAACAAGCATTTTCATAACTGGAAGGGACCTCAAGGATCATCTGGTGCAATCTTTTTTAGAAAAAGCACCAGATAGCCCAGCACCCTGTCCAGCTGAATCTTAAAAGTGTCAAAGTTGGGTAATTCCACTTCCCTGGTGAGATTATTCTAATGACTAGTTGTCCTTGTGAAAAATGTTCACCTTCTGTCCAACTAGAATCTCAACAGGAGTAACTTGTGTTTGTTGCCCCTTGTCTTTTCCATGTGTCTCATTTTAAAAATTAACTCTCCATCTTCTTTTTAGCCACCCCTTAAATACTAGAATCATTACCTCCATCGGGTCTCCCCTGAGACTTCTTTTCTCAAGGCTGACCAAGCCTGTTCTCTCAGCCTTTCCTCACATGGCAGCTTTTGAGCCCTTGGATAATCTTTGTGGCCCTTCTCTGGACCCTCTCCAGCTGCCCACCTACTTTTTGCACAGTGGGGACAGAAACTTGTCAGACAGGTGTAGTCTGACAAGTGCTGAGTGGAGCAGGATAATGACATCTTTATCTCTGCTGGTGCCACCCTTGTTGATTCAGCCCAGGATCCTGTTGGCTTCTTTTCCACAGCAGCAGACTGTGCACTCATATTCAACTGCTTGTCCACCTGGGCCAGGCTCCTTCCCACAGCTCTGAGTAAGCTGAAGTTTGTTCTTCTAAAATCTAAACTCTTTCTCTTAGTACAAACCCTCCTCACGCTCAGCATGAGCCCAAACTCCACACTGCTGTGATTGCAACCAAAGNGAGTAACTGCATCTGGTATCAAGGCTTATATTTAGATATTTAAGATGTTATTTTTTTTAAAGATGGAACATAACTGTGCATAAATAAGTATACCAAAACCAAAAAAAATTAGAACTAACTTTGAGCCATGTGTAGTCTTTATAGTAAATACAAACAAGCATTTTCATAACTGGAAGGGACCTCAAGGATCATCTGGTGCAATCTTTTTTAGAAAAAGCACCAGATAGCCCAGCACCCTGTCCAGCTGAATCTTAAAAGTGTCAAAGTTGGGTAATTCCACTTCCCTGGTGAGATTATTCTAATGACTAGTTGTCCTTGTGAAAAATGTTCACCTTCTGTCCAACTAGAATCTCAACAGGAGTAACTTGTGTTTGTTGCCCCTTGTCTTTTCCATGTGTCTCATTTTAAAAATTAACTCTCCATCTTCTTTTTAGCCACCCCTTAAATACTAGAATCATTACCTCCATCGGGTCTCCCCTGAGACTTCTTTTCTCAAGGCTGACCAAGCCTGTTCTCTCAGCCTTTCCTCACATGGCAGCTTTTGAGCCCTTGGATAATCTTTGTGGCCCTTCTCTGGACCCTCTCCAGCTGCCCACCTACTTTTTGCACAGTGGGGACAGAAACTGAACTCACTATTGAGGTGTAGTCTGACAAGTGCTGAGTGGAGCAGGATAATGACATCTTTATCTCTGCTGGTGCCACCCTTGTTGATTCAGCCCAGGATCCTGTTGGCTTCTTTTCCACAGCAGCAGACTGTGCACTCATATTCAACTGCTTGTCCACCTGGGCCAGGCTCCTTCCCACAGCTCTGAGTAAGCTGAAGTTTGTTCTTCTAAAATCTAAACTCTTTCTCTTAGTACAAACCCTCCTCACGCTCAGCATGAGCCCAAACTCCACACTGCTGTGATTGCAACCAAAGCTATCACTAAAATTGCAATATAACAATAAAATGTCAGAAGGTATTACAAAAGAGTGCCTCTTTCCTCTCTGACATACAGAACATTTGTATGAGGAAGCAGCCCTCTATGCATTCCAGGAACAGCTGCCATATTGTTCTTCCAACAAATGTCTGGATAATTGAAGTCACCTGTAAGTACCACGTTCTGTCAACCCAAAGCTTGTTTAAGTTACCCAAATATTGCTGCATCAGCCTTATTATTCTGGTTTGGAGGTTGGTAGAAGATGCCAGCTATACAATCCCTCCAGGGAAGATCTTGATCCAGGGGCATTCAATAGGACTTCTACAATTGCTGTAGCTGATTTCTACATATTTAGGGTCTCCTTATCGTAGAGCATGAATCATCTTCCTCTTTACCGCTGCTTGTCTTTATGAAACATTTCCATCCAGTGTAATTCTTCAGTCATGTGAGTTGTCCCACCATGGTTCAGTTATTTCTATGAGATTGTAAACTTCTGCCTGATGCATGAAGTTCCAGTTCCTCCTGTTTGTTCCCCAGACAGTGTGCATTGATCAGCACACACTCAAGGTGTGAGGTGGCTGCCTTCTGGTTCTATCTGGAGAGGCAAATGAGGAAAATTCATCACTACTCTGTTGGCCTGACTTATTCCACAGTTGGTTGCCAAGGCATAAGTGTTGCCATTGGACCCTGCCCCTGGAGTCTTCCTCTTTAAAGCCAAGCTCCCCAAGTTGTCCAGCCTGCTACCAAAGATGGCACTTCCTCTTCCAGAGAGGTGGATCCTATCCCTCCCAAACAGGCTACAGTCATCAAAGAATGTCCCATTCTCAGGCCAGCAGCTGGGTGCCTCCATACCCCTTAACAGTGCGTCACCCACTACAAGCATTTGTCATTTCCTTCTGTGGTATCCACTGTGGGCTGCTGGTAGTTTCTCCTGTTCATGGGTGTCTACAACAGTTAAAGTTTCATATCTGTTTTTGGTTGCAGTGCTGGGGAGTGGAGAATGAAGCAGAGTCAGGCTTTTGTGGGTCATGAGGGTCAAAGGTGTCACATTTTCTGTGTTGTCTGCTGTGGGTGTATGGTTCTGATACCACTTATCTATCTCCATCTCAGCCTCTCTAGTACTGCACAGTTTCTTAACTCTTTCCAGCAACTTAGCCAGCTGATGCAACACCCTGTGCACATCTTTTGCAGACATTTACCTTTCCTCCAGGAGAAGGGTATGGTCACTCATTGCAACCTACTGCCTCTACTGAAGTCTCCTTTCTTACCAGTCCCACCATCATGGAAGCCTCAAACATCTCAGAGGCTTTCTCTGGAGAAACACTGGGTTTATATCTGAGGCACATGCCCACAATTATGGCAGAGACTTGGAGCACTTCCCTGGGCTGTGGGCCCACAGGCAGGGTGCACAGCCCTTCTCAGGTGCCCTTCTGTGCAAACTGCTGCACTCTCTCCATCCCTGTTTGCCCTCTCGATCCCCATCTGCCCATCCTGGTCACATCGCTCCCCAGGGCCATTTCAGTCTCCCACAGCTGCTCCTGGCAAGGCCTGAACTGCAGAAGCCTCTCTCAGGAGAGCTGTGTGCTGCATGCAGGAGCTCCCTGCCCTACCTTGGGTGTCCCTGGAGTCAGGAACCTCCTGTACCCTTTGATCTATGCTCAGCCATGCACCTTACCATTGCCGCCGCTGCAGGCCTCACTGACTTCCCCTAATATTCAAGAGCAGATAATTTATACTTCTCTCCAGTATTAAATTATTGAACAATTAAGAATGTTAATGCAATAATAAATTGTGTACATCTTAATCTAGCCTGCAACCAAAACAATTATAAGTAAGGCAGAAACTCTCTATTTGACAGCTAATACATTTGCAGCCTGAGGCCTCGAATAACAAAGCTGTTCAAAGCTGTTCCTTTAACAAAAGCTGGTTTTCTTCCTGGTCCTTATAAATCTGCTAGCAGCCCTCAGCCTAAGAGCATATATCAGCCTTTGCAGATTGGCAGGCTGTTACAGGATTACAGACAGCAAACAATTTTTGACAGAAATTGCATCTTCTGGCAATTCACAAGGGTCTTACGCAAGTGGTGAGACAACCATATAACTCTGTTTAAACACACATAGGTGTAACTGAAGGGAGCCTCTAACTGGCCAAATGTACAGGTTGCTTTGTCACTCTTGTAGGCAGTAATAACATATTTAACTATTTTAATAAACTGCACATATATTCACACACAGGACAATCACACCTCCCAAATATACACCAGGTCATGCAAATGGCTAGTTAGCCAACAGAGAAATAAGTAAAGTCAAAGGAATTAGATAATCCTTGCAGGATCTCAGACTACCAATTACACACATTCATACTCAGAGTGAAAAAAAGCAGTCAACATGTCATGCAGATAAGCACTGCACTGTAGAGATACCTCTGGGACTAACAAGTGGGCAGACTGAGACACAGAGATTCTCACTAAACAAAGTATTCCCAAGATGTCTTGTAGGCTCCTAGCAAAGTAAACTCAGATCCACCTCAGACATTTTCAGTTCAAGGTACAGTTCCAGTGTTTGTTTATATTTCTTAACAGCACAATCACCAACACAGGGAACAACAGGTGAACAATAGCCCAGGAGAAAGACTATTTGTGACTCTTCTGTCCACCTGTGTGTTTGCTTCCCTGCAGGCACGACTAATTGGCAGATCAACAAAGGTTGTGGGAAATGAAAGTTTTTGTAGAATCACAGAATTATTTGGGTTGAAGGGACCTACAGAGATCATCTGATTCAACTCCCCTGTTCAAGCAGGAACTCAAAACTTGTCAACAGAGTTCTGTGAAAACTGGAAAATTGAAGTGACGCTCCAAAACACATTAGTAATGGAAGTAGAAAAAAATTACTACATAAGTGATTCTATGGTGTCCATACCAGCATGCAATGACCCTTTTCTTTTCTGTACTCCATGCTGCACTCCAACAAAGATTATTTTTGTTCTCTGATTAAAAACACCTTACAAAACATCTACCATTGTCAACAGGAAAGCAATATGGATTACATCCAAATAAAGATTTCAAGAGCTACTTCAGGACTTCAGTGAGTGTTTGGGACTTAACAGAAAAATTTAATTAAAAACAAAACCAAACCAACAGGAAACCCCCAGACCAAAATATGAACTGATAAGATACCTCTATCTTCAACTTAGAAGATCTTTGAACTCCTGTTGTTGCCATCCTGTTCATACCCAAGAGTTCTGTGCAATGAAAAACTAAGCATCCTGTTCTCGCAAGCTTATGAGATTCCAAGGATACACCAGACACTCCTGTGAATTCAATCTGGTCTAACAGGCCCAGAGCACAACAAACACATGTGGATTATTTCAAAACATAGCACTGATGACATTCATTTCATTTAGCTTTGTAAGCACTGAAGATGGTGACACATTTTCAGCCAGAGCTAATAAATTTCTCACCATAATGAGGTTCTCAGTCATCTACACACCTAATCACTAGGGAATCACCAGGAAGACTTTGAACCATCTACATGGAATTATTTTGCTAGTGGAGGCAGTAGCTGTTTCAGATAAAACTTTTAGTCTTGGTTCAGAAGCAGAATCAGTAATTCTCACCTCCCAAATGAGCACCTTAGCTGCTAGGCTGCAGAGCCAAGCTCCATTGTCCTTGTGCCCTCTTGGCACCCTCTTTCACATCCTCATGCAGCCACTCAGCTAAAGGCACTCATACCCACGTTCAACCCTTCCTGAACAGTGGCTGTAAGCAATAAGAGGCTATTGAAGAAGTTGGCACCTCTTTGCCTGGTTGCCATTCACTTCTTTTTAACTCCAGGTACACAAAATTACCCATCTGCAGCCTGTAAAACATGGGATGATTGATGCCACACAGAGTGGTGATTTCCTCTTTTTTACTCGTAGGTAGGACTTCTTCCCACTCCTGGACTTCTTCCCACTCCTAAACTTCTGCATTTCTTGTTGTTCAGCCTCCTGAGAGTCCCATTTCCTCATCTGGGGGATTATAGCCACCTACCTTTGCCTTCCGGATTCACTGTAAAGTCTGAAAGCCTTTCAGCTAGGTGAGTGTCCACCATCAAAGTTTTAAAGTGCACCTACCCACCAAATGAGTTTATCCTTTCTGGCTACAGTCTTCCTTATAAATCTGCAGTTGATTTCTTCTGAAAGCTGTAGAAAAGCTTCAAAGTGTCAAGTGAGATGGCATTTCTTGACAATCTATGCCATAGAAAATTGGCCTAAAAAGACTGATGAACTAATCTTCACCTTCCACATATTTTTGCAAATGACAAAAAGAAAAAAAAACTGCAAAAAACAAGAGATGAACCAAAAAGCCCCTTTGAACTTTCAAAATCACAGAGAAGATCCCATTCAGAGACAAGTATTATGCTCCAAATGAAAGCATAAAGAATATGATGCACACTTGACCTGATTATCCTGTAGCAGGTAATTACCCTGCTTATTCCTGAGCAGAGCACTCCCCACCAGGATTATGTTCTCGTGTTTATCTTGCATGACAAGAACTCTCTGTGAGAGTAATCACAAAAGAGAGGAAGGAAGACAGGTAAATACCAGTGTTTGAGGAGTCTTTGGGAGAGGAACAGCAATGTTCTACTGTGCCAAAAATAATTGCTCCTTTGGTCTGCCTCTCTGCAAGAGAGGACTGTTCCACATCAACTAACAGTCCTCCCAATAAGGAAGAATGGGTTGGATTCTTGGTCTTTTGTTTATTGATAGTTTTAACTCAAGCCATTCCCATTAAGCAAGAGATCTCAAAGTGATTTGATATATAATAGTTTAGGCTGGAAGGAACCTTTAAAGGTCATCTAGTCAAAGCCCCCTGCAATGAGCAGGGATCACTTCAACTAGATCAGCTTGCTGAAATCCCTGTCCAACCTGATCTTGAATGTTTCCAGAGATGGAGCACCTAACACCTCTCTGGGCAACTTGTTCCTGTGTTTCACCAATCTCGTTGTAAAAAATTTCTTCCTTATATCTACTCTGAATCTACCCTCTTTTATTTTAGAACTATGAGACTTGTCCTATTAGTACAGACCCTACTGAAAAATCTGTCACAGTCTTGCTTATAAGCCTCCTTTAAATATTGAAAGGACAAAGGAGCCTTTTCGTCTCCAGGGTGAACAACCCCTCTTTTTCATGGCCCTCCTCTGTACCCCCTCCAATAGGTCCATGTCTCTCCTGTGCTGAGGACTCCAGAGTTGAATGCAGTATTCCAGGACAGTGTCACAGATTAAGTGATGCACTTCACCTGTAAGAGAGAAGCAGCAATATGTTTATTGATAAAAACAAGCAATTTAACAAAGTCTGATAGTAAATGTGACAGTGGTTTAACAAGATTTAATTCAAGGTACACTTGATTTTTTTACTGCATAAAGGACATTCAGACAAAACTGTCAGGGACACCCTCCTGTTGAGTCATGAGGTTCAGAAAGACTCCATGGCTTTCTAAACTGCTTTCCAAGAGGACTTTAGATGCAGCTGGATGTAAGTATAGTCCCAGACTAGGTCAATGGTTTATGCCACAAGGAGAATCTGTGCACAATCAATCCTTGATATCACTCAGCTGTGATTTCAAAGTTTAGCATGCTATTAATCACTTGCCAGTGACCTGTTGCAGCAAGAAATCTCTCAGCCATGAGGAGTAGACCTGAGAGGTGTTCCTGCTCAAGGGGAGGTCCTGGCACACAGTCCACTCCCTAAAAGATAGCTCAATGGGCCCAGGCTCTCCACCATTCATGGAATAAGAAGGTTGACTTACAGTCATACTTAAATGCCAGCCGTATTTTGGGTTGCTGCACACTCAACTAGTCCTGAGCTGTTGAGCAAAACTAACTGCCCTTAGTTGTTGAGCAAGATTTAGGGCCCTTAGCTACTGTGTTGTTATCTGTAAGTCAGACACAGCCATCCCAGCCACCACTGGTGGCTACTGCTTAGGCAGAAAAAGGCAGGCTGGGGACCACACTGTCACAGTGGTGTCTCACAAGAGGAAAGCAGAGGGGCAGGATCACCTTTCTTGATCTGCTGGCTACACACCTTCTGATGCAGCCCAGGATGCAGCTGTCTTTCCAGGCTGCAAGTGCATTGCTGGCTAAGTCCAGCCACTCACCCACCAGTGTATCCCAAAGTTGTCTCAGCAGGGCTGTCAATATTCAGGGATCAAAAAGGGTTTTTTCTAAGGATATGAAGTCCTCCTGTGATATGTCAGCATTCTAGGAAAAGCACTCCCAAGCTGATAGGAATTCAAGAAGCTGGAATTCTCTACAGGGTTCTGCTATACTGTATGTAAGTCAGGTACTGGCATCTCTGTAAATATTCTGGCTCACAAAATGAAGTTTAAAACCACATGTTAATAAAAATATACAGGCACAGGTAAGGCCAGACAAGCAGACTTCCATGTTTGCACCAGCAACAGAAGAAGATATTACTCTGACACACACACCCATAATAAATAGATAGATGCCAGGAGAGACTGGATTAACATGACAAGGAGACACCTTCTCTAATATCCTGTTGGCATAGAACTGCTCTGGAGCAGAAGGGCAGTGATTACATTTGTTGTGTGTTTGGCCGAAAATTTCCCTGTCAGGGAAGTATAAAATTTCCTTCCAGTAAATGAAATGGGGAGGGATTAGAAAGGTCATCCCCTCCTTCTGACAACAGAATAAATGCTCACATTAACCCCCAAAATACCTTTGTTGTGTCTCTGAGGTCTAGTAAATCAGAGTTCAGTTCATGTTCAGATCAGTATTCTCTGATATATAAATATTCAAAATAATAAGGTAATGTTTAAAATAAAAGCTACCAAGAAATTTCAAGCAGACATTGGCTGATCAAAGCAGGCACCTTCTTCTTCCCAAAAACAAAAATCAAATTAATGCAGTCTCATCATGTAGCAGAGGAGCCACTCATCCTGCCTGCACCCAGCACATGGCAATTTCACAGTGTCACTGTGCACTCCCAAAGCAAAGGAAAAGCACCTTCTCAACATGAATAAACATCTGTTAGTTCTGGGTCCTTGTGCCAAAATAACTTCTGGAGTTTCTTTGGAATCTCATATTCTAGACAGACAAGCCACCCCAGAGGAAAGCAGGAATTCACCTCCCATCCTGCTGCCCCCATCACCTGGCCAGCCCCATCATTCCTTTGTGGGCATTTTCCTGAAGGCCAAGAAATGTGGCCCTTTCTTGCACACTGCCTGGTGAAGGCACAGAGGGCACGTGTCTCCCACTGGCAGTCCCCAGCTTGACAATTAAAGTGCTCCCTTTGGACACAGGGCTTTGAGGTGCTGCATTTCCCACATGCATGGGAAGAATAGCATAGCATAGCACAGCACAGCATAGCATAGCACAGCATAGCACAGCATAGCATAGGACAGCATACAACTTCTCTGTCAGGTGCTGTGGGGGCACTGTGGAGATCATCAAGTCCACTAAATTTCCTTTGGAAATGGCACCAGCATCATTATGCTGCATTATGGTGGAAGAAATGGGATAGAAGGTTTCTTGATGTCACTTTTAGTTTTACTCCAGTGTCCAGTGTGTCTCACACAATTGGCAAAGCACTTTCCAAGGGCAGCACTTAGAAATGCCCCTCTATCCTGGTATTCCAAAGAGAGGGTCAGAAATAAGCCCTCTATGCTCTGACTGAGAGCTTGGAACTACAAACATCCATTCCTGATGTAAGAACACAGATCTGCATTTTGAAATTAAATTACACCATGCTTTCTGAGACCTGGTTGTGTGGCACTTCACCACAGTCTACCACTGAGCTCAAAGACTTTATGAAAAGAGACAAACAAGAGGAATTCAGTCCTTAGCTTCTTGAGAGCTGCACTGTGTTCACAGATGATTTTACAACTTTTCTAGACTACCTCTACTAAGAATCAAATCAAGACTTTTTTACAGTGAGGACTCTTAGGTACTGGAACAGGTTGCCCAGACAAAATGTGGAGGATCCACCACTGAAGATGTTCAAAACTAGACTGAACAATGTCCTGAGAACCTGCTCTAGGCCCTTCAGTAGGGCAGGATGGACTAGATCTCTAGACAGCTCTCCAACCCAAACTATTCTTTGAAATTTATTTTGCTTTACAATTAATTATGACATTTTGATTTCCCACTTTTTCATGAAAGCAGACAGCTAAGAAATGAAAAGTAGCTAAGGAACAATATTAACATAACTTGAAGTAAAGCATGGAAAAATTGTCATTTGTCCTGTGTAAACTAAACATTCCAAATAATAGAACATACAAGCTAGAATTCCTGACAAGGTTTTCAAGAAATTGGGAAAACCTGTATGAAATGACAACTCGTGGCATTTTATTTCAAATAACATGATTGCAGAAGATGTTTGCAGTTGTATAAGGAAATTACTTTAGGCTAAAGGGATTTATTAAAAGGATAGAAGTCACAAAGACAGAAATCATGTGTTTTCTACCTATGAAACACAGAACAGATTGGGATTTTCTTTAACGCACGCTTGGAAATAATTACTCATGCAGCTGAGAAACTAAAAAGTGCTAAGTTTGTTAACATCCCTTCCTCCTTATTTCATAAGAATTCACACGTCACAGTTTTATTTTAAGTCTGTGTTCACCACCCAGACAACTGAGCATGAGTTAGCAGTGTATGAACATGAGTCAACAACACAACCTTGTGGTGGCGACAGCCAACCACGCTGGGGGCTGCACTAGAGCAGAGCCAGCACTCCAAGGAAAGGAATTCTCGTCCTCCTTTCACCACAAGACCACGTCATCACTACAGTGCTCAGGGCAGGGCTCCACAGTGCAACAGAGACATCAGCTCGCTGGAGTGAGGCCAGTGAAGGGCACCATGGTGGTTGGGTCCTGGAGCACCCAGTGTACCAGGGCACAGGACCTAGATCTACTCTGGAGATGACCACGGGTGGGGACCATCTTCTTGCTGTCTTCAGACATGTGATGGGAATGTACAGGGAAGACACAGCCAGGCTGCTCTCAGAGGTATCTTGGGAAAGAACAAGGACCAGCTGTCACAAATTGTATCAGAGAAATTTCAGTCAGATACTGTCACGGGCAAAAACTGTTTCTTCCTTCAGGGAATTTCCATTAATTTACTTGCCAATTAACAATCTATTAATTAGAGATTCTGGTATCAAGGGAGACTGAAAAAAACCAAACAACCCTCAGGAAAAATCCTGCTTTCCTTCATACACTTCTTCCCCCCTGCCCCTGACCTTCTGCTCCTCAGCTCCTCAGCTCCTCAGCTCCTTTGCTGAGGCAGTGGCCAGCGTGGAGACTGGGACCAGCACACACATGGCTGGGTCCTTCACCAGCAGCAGCTTCTCCAGGCAGCTCTGGCAAAACCTTGGATCCAGTCCCTGCCCAGATATCTTCTTCTCTCTTCCCTCCTCCTGTTCCATTGTGGACTTCTTTCCTCCTTCTCCTGCCCTGGCCTTGTTTCTTCTTCTGCTTAGTGTTTGCCATCCTCACTTTAAGACTCTTCCCCAGAGGTGACACAGACTCCCTTGAGGATGGTCCCAGCCATGCCTTAGGTTGGGTCTGTTGGATCCTGCTGTCATTGACTGTGATCCACTCAGGGCAGGCCTGGTCTCTCCTCACAAAGGCCACCCCTGCAGCCCCTCTACCAAAACCTTGACATTTATGAGAGGACAACTCATGATAAAGTAGTCAAACACTGAAGCAGGCTGTCCAGAGGCTCTGGAATATGCACCCTTGGAGGTGACTCCAAACTCATCTGGGCAAAGCCCTGGGTGACCTGTCCTAGCACCCAGGGCAGCCCTTCTCTGAGCAGGGCGCAGGCGAGACAAGTGCCAGAAGATCCTTCCAACACAAGTTATTCCATGTTTCTACAGAACTGTTGGAATCACCTCCAGGCACAGTAAATGTTTGGAAGACACAAGAATACAGAGACCAAGCAGAAAATACTTGTCTGCATTACTGAGGACAGCTTTACCTTTCAAAATAACTAAATATTACCACAGAGCTTGTGAACAGAGACAAGAAGCACCTGTGGCCAGAGCAGGAGACAAGCCCTCTTCCAAGTAGAGGGAAAGGGAGTCTGATGGGGCAAACTGAATAAGAGTTTTAAAACAAAAAAAGGCTGTGAAGCAGGGAGTCTCACCACATATTGTTTCTTAATTTCAAATGCTGTGCAGAAGGTCACCCATGCAAGACACTGCATTTGCTCTCCCTACCCTGGTGTCTCTTCAGCTAGGAGCTGGCTCAGCCCTGGAGCCATTGTGACACTCAGGCCACAACCAAAGTCATGTCTGCATTTGTGAGCCCACCTGGGCAGTGCCTGAGAGACACCTGGGCTGAATTATTCTTCTTGCTTCTTGCTTCTGGCAGGGTACAAATGCCCCAGAGACAGACAGTGGGCCCTGCTGTGGAAGAGAGAAGGTTCTGGCACCTCAGTTTGAAGGTGGGATTGAGCCTGAGTCTCCTGCTCTCCTGAGGAATGATCTGACCATGAGTGCTGTGCAACTGGGATGCAACTCAGCCCTGCTTGTTCTTTTGCTTTTCAGATTTTTTCTTACAGCTGCTTTTGACTGGTTTATGTGGACTTCAGGTGGACAGTGTCAGACACATTTCTGACACCATCTAGAGATGAGGCCACCAGGGATATTAGAAATTAATTGATTGTATGGTTGGATCCCCACAGATCTTGAAAAGAGGCAAATACAACTTGCTTAAATGTGAGGCACCAGTTATCCCCCTCTGCTCTCTTTTTAAGCATGTCAAATATATATCAGCTTGTTTGACTGTCCAAATAAAACATCCCACCAATGGAGTTACCATCTTTTGTCACTTGCACCATCACCCAGTAGATTTCTTCCACATGGTGATGAACAGCAATCAAAGTCTTTTGTCCTTTTTCTTGTGCTTGCTTCAATAGCAGCTTTCTCATCAAGGTGAGATTGATTCCAATAGGAGTAAGCTGTAATCTTATACATAATTAAATCATAATAATAGGTAAAATATATCAGGAGCAGAATACTAAAATCACATCTTATAATTTCAATGAAGTTACACACACAAATATAAAGGTGATTACTTGAATCTATCATAAGGTTGTCTACAATTACAAAGTCACAATAGGTTCTTGTAGGTACATCCTTTCCCTCAGGCCCATACTCTGTTCTCCAGGGGATAGGGTGCAGCTCTGTTGTGATTTAATTCTGACACTATGATTGAGTATATAGTATATACCATAGAATTGTGCATTGTTAAAACAAAAACTGTGCCTCTACTGTTGGTTGGGTTATAAGTGAAATTAACTAGTTAACACCAAGAGAGGCATTCCGTTTAAATCTACTTGTATTATCTCAGTTTACCTTTTGAATGTCAGTGGGCAAACTGCTTTCATCTCCTTTATAATTTCTGCCCCAGTAACGTGCACCCACAACTGAGAAGCATGTGTGGTGCAGAATGTACCAGAATTGCCATATGGATTAGCACACATAAAGAAGTGAGGGTCTCCAGCTTGGGGGTCGAGCTTGTTCATGTGTAAATCAAATTTAGTTCATGTTGGCAACGATTGCTCCTGCAAGCAGGATAAGTGGTCCTTCGATGGTTAGCTTGATCTTCAGTGGGAGTGCATGAGATCATTCCCAGGATCATTCCTGGGAAGAGAAAACAATACAAGTCCTGGAGGAACTGGTCCAGACAATGGCTTAAGCTGTTTAACAGCTCGGGCTAGTGACAAAAGTCCTTTTTCCCATTCGGGATATCTCTGTTCTGTCTTTTTAAATGCAGTTGAGTTGAATACTAAAGGTCTCTCTGGTCCGTCAGGGACAGTTTGCCTTTGACATTCCTCAGGCAGAATCTCAACTTTCCATTCACGAAGTGCTTGCCATAGCGCCGTTGCTGCTTCCTCCACCTTTTTGGGGGCGGCTCCTGCGATTACAGTTGCCCTCCATGAGTGGGATGCTCTCTGACTTACCAATTCCGCAAAATTTAGCACAGCAGCAGTTAAAGGCATGGAATATGAAAACCCAGAATTGTTTCAATATGAACTTTAATTGCAGAGCGAGTAGCTGCCATCCGCTTCCCAACAGCTCCTCCTCTTCTGTTTTTCCCGATCGCGCTCGGCCAGCGTTACCTCCGCCTGAGCCCGCTGTCCTTCTGCCGCCCTGCTGAGCTGCGAGCGGCCCTGGGCCTGCAGCCTCCTGCAGCGCCCCAAGCAAAGCCTCTGCCCGCAGCCCCTCTTCCTCTTCCTCTTCCTCTTCCTCTTCCTCTTCCTCTTCCTCTTCCTCTTCTTCCTCTTCCTGACGGCGCTCGGCAGCGAGCAGCCTGCAGTCTGCTCTCCCTTTCACTATCGCACTCGGCAGCAAACAACACTTGCCACCGAAGCCTATTTCCTCTCTCATTTAACGGATCCTGCAGTCCTTCCACCAAGCCCTGCAGAGATCCAATCATTTCTCCCGCTGCCTGCTTGTTGGCATACCTCCCCTTTTGGACAAAAAAATTGCAGATAAAACTGCTTTACTTTCCCCCTTCCATACCTCTTGTTTGCTTAACACCACATTTATCCATTTAACCACTGCTTCAGGGCCATACCAATTTCCATTTGCACATTCTGAGCCCAGGGGGGTTGGGCATGCCATCACTGCTGGTCTGGAATTCACAGGTGATATCCCAAATGGACACCCTTAACCACGGCCTCCTGTCTGTGATGCCAAAAATGTGATGTCACACCCTTAGGGTAAAGGGAGCACCCGAGATTCATAAATGCTCGTGGTTGAAAGAAATTACAAAAGTTAGAG
>VZRX01012764.1:0-24461 GCA_013398075.1 Notiomystis cincta
CCATGCTGTGCCTGATGTCCCCTCCTGGCTGCTGGCTCAGCTTCAACTTGTCACTGACCAGGACCCCCAGGTCCCTTTCCACGGCACTGCTTTCCAGTCTCATTCCCCAGTCCGTTCATACATCCAGTTACAGATTCTCAAACTTATCTTTGTTAAACTTCATACAGCTGACAACTGCCCAGCCCTCTAATTTGTTGCTGTCTCTCTGCAGGGTCTCTCTGCCTTNTCTGCCTTCAAGGGAGTCAACAGTTCCTCTTAATTTGGTATCATTGTCAAACTTACTGTACCTTTGAGTCCTGCATCCAAGTCATTTATAAATATGTTGAAGAGCAGAGGGCTGAGGATGGGGCCTTTGGAACCCCACCACTGACAGGTCACCACTCTGGTATCATCCCATCCACTGTAAACTTTTGTGTCTGACCCAGGACCCATTGCTTACCCACCACATGATATGTTTATCCAGCCATGGGCTGAACATTTTGTCCAGAAAGATCCTGTAAAGACAGCTTCAAAAGATTTACTGGAAAAGGTAACATCAACTGGCTTCCCTTGATCAACGAGCTGGGTTATGTTGTCATAAAAGGAAATTGGGTTTGATAAGCAGGACTTTCCTCTCATGGACCTGTGCTGGCTGTGACTAATGACTGCATTGTCCTTCAGCTGTTTTTCAGTGCCTTCCAGAATAATCTTCTCCATAATTATACCAGGCACTGAAGTGAGACTGACAGAACTGTAGTTACGCAGGTCAGTCTTCTTCTTGAAACCTGGGAAGATTAGCCATCTTCGAATCACCTGGAACTTGTACAGATTCCATCATTCAGAAACCACTGAGAGAGGCCTGGCAGTGCAATCAGTCAGCTTTTTGAGTATTCTTGCTTGAATGTTATCAGGTCCCATAGACTTACAGGGATCCAAGCTGGAGCAGGAGATTCTGCCACCAGTTTGAAGAAAAAAACTGAATGCAGAAAACTCAAATGCAGAAGACCTCAGAAAAGTAGTTCCCCAAATGAAGATACTTCTTAAAAAAAAAGCTTCCTTGTGTGGCTTTCTCTGAACAACATTTTCAAGTACAAGAAACACATGATTTCATATTTTGTTAACTCCTTATGCTGAGACCTCTTCACTGCAACAAACACTCATTACATTTTCCTCTGTCTTTGTGAAATCTTCTTCAGTCTCTGGATAAGACTTCACAGGAATCAGAACCCAAAGCAATTAGATTTCAAAAAGAAATAATAACTCTCCTTTGAAAGGGAGAGAAACATATGTTTTCTTCAGGACAGATTTTGAGACAAATTGGGCTAAGTGCCCCACAGTTCGTTGTAACTGTGATTTGTACTGCTGTGTCATTGCAAAGCCATCTGAAGAAAATCCCACCTCTGAATTTTTCTAACTGTATGGTTCTTTGGAAGAGACAATATTGGTCCTGGTCAAAGGAACAGTAGGCTATTTGTCTAAAAATGTACATTTCCATAAATTTCATCAAATGTATTTTTTAGTAAATTGATATAAAGGCTGATACGATATTTTATAATAAAGATAAAAGAAGCTTTTATTCTGTACTGGTCACTGTGGAATTAACCTTATGTGAGTGTGACTTCAATATACTACTACGCTTCAAAATATTATACATTCCGGATTAAATTTTGTCACCAAATTTTGAGGTTTGGAAACACTTGTAACAATTTTCTTGTAGTACTTTATATTTCAGCTAATACTGATTTAAATTTATGCTTAAATGATCATTCTCCTTTCCATTTTCTGTGCATATCTACATACCAGTTCTATTCTGGAATGTGAGTTCTATATATAAAACCTACATTTCAGAAGTATATATTTCTGTTTGTGTTAGAGGCACTTAGTTAGTTTTCCAGTCAGAAAACAAATAGCTACATTGAGATTCTCCGAATGATAACTGAACAATAATTAAGGGGTTTTTTTATGGTCTATAAACATGGTTTCTAAATGTCTGTAATACATATTAATCTACTTAGCATTTGGTAATTGTTCTTATAAAAATAACTATCACTGTATGCATTTTATTATATATTTTAAATTATTTTTCTACCTTTTCTGGATAACACTCTCATAACTGAAAACAACAACCACCTTTTTAATAGATAAAGAATTAATTGGATCTCCTTATCCAAACATTTGTATGCAACAGCTCAGTGTCTAAACAGGGATTGCTGGCAGGTAGTGCTCCTTTGGGGCCCACACTGGTACCATTTCTATTCAATATCTCCGCTAATGACACCAAGAGTAGGACTGAGTGCATCTTGCAAGCAGGTCTGTGGATGACACTAAACTGAATTGTTCAGTTGACACATCTGGGAGATGGAATGCCATCCAGAGGGGCAATGACAGGCTTGAGGACTGGGACCAAGTGAATCTCATGAAACTGAACAAAGGCAAATGGGGCAATCCCAGCATCAGTACAGACTGGAGGGTGAATGGATTGAGAGCGCCCTGCGGAGAAGGACTTGGCGATGTTGGCAGACAAGAAGCACAATATGGGCCAGCATTGTGCACTTGCAGCCAAAAAGCCATTTGTATTCTGGGACTGTTGAGGGCCAGGCTGGATGCAGCTCTGAGAAACCTGGTCTAGTGGAAGGTGTTCTTGCCTATCATAGAGGGGTTGGGATGAGGCGGTCTTTAAGGTCACTTCCAATCCAGGCCATTCCATGATTTTGGGCTGCATCCAAAGCATCTTGGCTGGTAGTGCAAGGGAGGTGAGTCTGCCCCTCTGCTCTGCTCTGGTGAGACCCCACCTGCAGTGCTGCATCCAGCTGTGGGGTCCCAGCACAGGAAAGGCATGGACTTGTTAGAGCAGGTCTAGAGAAGGACTATGAAGATGATCAAAATACTGGAGCAGCTCTTCTATAAAAAACGACTGAGAGAGTTGGGGTTGTTCAAGACCTGGAGAAGAGAAGGCTCTAAGGTGATTTTATAGCAGCCTTCCAGTACCTAAAGGAGGCTACAAGAAAGCTGAAGAGTGACATTTTACATGTGCAGGTAGTAACAGGACAGAGGGGAATGGCTTTAAACTGAACAATTGTAGATCTAACCTGGAAATGAGGAAGAAATTCTATGTTGCGTGGATGAGAGACACTGGGACAGATTGCCCAGGGAAGCAGTGCAGGTCCTCATGGGAAGGGTTCAAGGCCAGTGGATGGGGCTTTGAATGACCTGGAGGTCATGGTCTGGAGGAATGGTCTGGAGGGAGCTGTCCAGGCAAACAGCAGGGGTGTTGTAACTAGATGATCTTTTAGGTACTCTTCAAATAAAACCATTCTATGATTCCATGAAATTATTTTACAGGAAAGAGAAATATCCTTTACATTTTTATCAGCACCAAATCTTCCTCTATCGTTGGGTTTTACAAATGTGAAAGGTATGAAAATAACAAGATCTTGAGAATTTCAGTCCAGGCTATTGCTATTTTAAGAATATCAAAAAAATGGTCATTGTAGATAGGTAAATTTCATTTTTATCATTATTATAGAGAAACAGACGTATTTTGAAGAGTCTTCACAAAGAACCTCCAACAAAGATTTTACTTACATTACCATATTCTTAACTGTTTGCATCAAAATCTAATCACAGGAAGTTTTTCAAGTATGATACGTGATTAATAGTATTATATAATCTTTGTGTATGATTTAAATGTGATTTGCTTTTTCTCCAGAACAGAAAACGAAGTGGTGTTTCTTAATGCTTGATTGCAAAACAAGAAAGAGAGAAGTGTACGATTATTTTTAATGGAACCCACTTGATCATTTTTTCAGGAAGCACTTATTTGTGATTATATCTGTATTTCAACAAGATTGAAGTTTCTACCTTGATTGTGACTCTGTGTCTAAATAAACCCACAACAACAAATGCCTTTCAATGACATTTGGGCTATTATTTTTTCATGCCCCATGATGACATTTTGATCCATGTTTTAGAAAACTCTGCGGTTTTAGAAAACCCTGCGGTGTTCCACTTACCTAAAATCTTGCCAAGTGTGAGAGACTTGATTGCATTGAATTCTGTGCCTGAAGACAGAATAAACTTCATTCTTTCATTCTGGTTAACCTATAGAATGATGGAGTGAGGAACAAGGTAGAATAATAGAAGAGATTATAGTCAATATTTTCAAAAAAGCAGGTAAGATCAAGGTTAAAAATAAGAGGGTCTGAGGGAAGCACTTGTTATTTATAGCATAAAAACTCATCAGGAAATAGATTATCAGCTTCCTCATATCACTGATTAAAACTGATACTTCTTAAGCATCCCACTTAATAAGCCTTTATTTATCTTACTGATTTGGCTGATTCCTTCTTTTTCGCCTTTAAGATGAACAAAAATAGCAAACCTTAAGAATATGAAAAGGTTCTATTTTCATTTAAAAAAGGCACTCAATATTTAATTTCATAATGATCAAATATTATATTGTATATATCTGCCTCCCAGAGTACCTTTAGAACAACTTCAAGCCAAGTATCAATACAAACCCAAGCTCTAGTCTCAAAATATTAAATTGTACACACAAGTATTTCGAATTTCCAATTAAAAAAAAAAAAGGACTTTTTGCACATTAGTATCAAGTATTAGCATAATTAATACTTGTATTTTATTATGAAATTTCCACAAAAGTAATAAAAATATCCTCGTTAATAGCCACATTCCTTTGATGATGTAAGAGACCAAAGAAAGTTTTCAAAATAGACTTAAACTATTATCTGGGTGGTAATATATTTGTACTGAATTTTAATGCATAATTAAATAATAAAAAAAAACAAAATGCAAAACCTGAAGAAAAAACAGCAGTCATACGCATTTAACAAATTTTGAAAATTTAACCATCAAACAATTAACTGCATTTTCATATAAAATGAGGTGATATTGACTTTTTGAAATAAACAAAATGAACATCAAAGAGATTGGCTAACATTAATTTTGACTGTGCAACATGAGAGTGTTAACTTTGCTTTGATTACTTGAGATTAAATTAAAGTATTTGGAGGTAATTGCCTTGTTGCAAGTATTTACTTCATTGTGCCCCCCCGCCTCAACTGAATTACCTCTACAAAGAGCATTTCCTCCTCTCTATTAATCTTCACGTGTTGCAGTTGTCCATCAGCCATGCTTTTGAAACTGATGCTGAAGACATCAGGGTCTTGATGGCTATCTAGCTTGTACCTGATCTGTAAACTTCCTGCAGGGATAAAAAGAGCAAGAGCTGCAGTGCATTACATACCTTACAAGCAGCATAGATCATACAGTGTTTCACAGGGATGCTTCAAGGGCAAAAAAAATGCTTGATTTGTTTAAGGACTTAACCTTGAGAAATGGATATAAGTGAGAAATTAAAGGCAACAGAATGAGTAATAGTAATGTCAGAAGCAGGATATAGTGGCAAAAATAGTCCTAAGCTTTCACAATCTTGATTAATGAGTTAAAATTTGGGCAGAAATTTTATAAGTACTTTCAAAAGTCAGCTGAGAAAGACTCAGTCTGATAGCTCTCATAATTGTGACTTATCAAATATAACTCAGTAATTCAGAAGAAAAATGTTGAAAAATGTTTTTCCTGTCCAGTCCTGTAAAGCTCTGACCATTTGAAAATTACATAGAATGAAGTGCATTAATTCCTAGATCATGTTACATTCCTTATTGTTAACTCCCAGAACACCATGTGGACAGAAATCATCACACAAAGACTCCAGAGGAGAACACAGAGGCAACGTAGTTTCCTGGTCAGAAATTCCTTCTCAGTGCAGATGGACCACAAATTTCTACTCATGCTCTAGAAATCAAGACCCATATCAGATCCAGTCCAATCATGAGCACAATGTGTTCCATGCCACTTGATGGGGAGGATAATACATTTATTCTCTATCCAAGTATGTAGAAAAGCACAGAACTTTCCTTGAGAACAGAACCACTGTGACTGCAGAGAGTCTTTGATAAACCTGAAGATTTCACTCAGTCTGTGGGGTTTTTTTACTTAATAAACCCCAAAAACCCAAAGATCCAACTAATAATTAATGTTTAACTTAAATAGAAACATCAATAATGTTACATGTATTTTTACAGGTGTGTGTATATATATGTATTTTCATAGGTATGTAAGTACCTTATGAAATCATTTTAATGAAATGACCTCTGAATAAGTTGGGAAATTAATAATGCACTTTCAAGAGTATTTGATTTCATTATTCATTTTAAGGATGGCAATTAATGGGCCTCATGAGTAGAACACAGCTCAAATAAATTTTAGATTTTATTTCCAAACTTTAAATCCAAAGATTTCCAAAGGATTTTCAGAAATAAACATTTTTGACAAGATGATAAAAAAACCAGTAGTGAAAGTTGAAAGTACAGTAGGAGGAATGTTTTTCATGTGGAAAGAATTGCTTGATGCAGCTGAAAAACAAAGATAACATCTAAAGAAACAACAGGGCAACATGTAGTTTGTGATTCAGGTCTGGAAATCAGAGAGAATGTGAGCTGAGAGTTATGATGTTAATTAGTGTTCCCAGACAGCCCATCTGAAAACTCACCATTCCTGGTGAGAATGACTGAGAGGTATTCCTTGTAGAAGGAGCTGACATAAAGCAGTAAGCTTGGCGTCCGTGTTGTTCGAAAGGCAAATGTAATTGCTTCCCTGGTCAGTGTCATGTCAGCATAGAAAGAAGAAGCATGAGAACTGGAATTTTTAGCTAATGTGTAGTATTCTTGAAAGTTGTATATCACAGAAGTGCCAGTCCAAAAATAGGCAGAGATCTCTGAAAGAAAAAGTAATTCAATATTTAAATATAACGCAAAATAACACTGAAGATCTTTTTATTTGTTTGGGATTTTTTCCTTCTGCCACACAACAGAAGAAAATAAAATGTATTCTTGACTATTGTGATAAAGCTGAAAAGTAAATATAAATGAAACATTTAGACATATAGAGAAATACAAGATGCAACCTGGTCTAGGACAAAAGCTCATTTAGATGTGCGTCTTGTGTTTTGTGAAGAAGTGCATTTTTTCCTAGGTTATTTTCTGTTGATCATCCTAGTCCTCAAGCCAAATATATTCTGTGTTGTATGTATACTGCTCTCACAAAGAAATAGGTGCAGCAATTTGAATGCTAATATATAGGTTAGATTTGGCCTGAAACACATATGTGGTAGAAGAGACTGGTCAGGTGGGAGAAAGAAAAGGAAAACAGAAACAACTTATTCTTATGGATGAATCACTTATAGATGACTTCTGTAATTCTGTGATTTCTCACAGCTGTTTTCTGCTAAAAACAATTGTCTTTGTGTTTTGGATTACCCAGCTTTCACTCTTGGGAGAAATATCTTGAAGTTTCTGTAATCTGTCCCAGTATTTGACAAAAGCTGACTGAAAGTTATTATTTAGGGCATCCCACACTTTCAGCAACAGAAGCTACTCTGTGCTGAATATTACAGTGGCCATCAGTCTCTTCTGATGCAGAGGAGGAAAACACCATTCCTCATACAGTGGCAGGAGATTTGCAGTGCTAGATATGGAAAGTCTTCAGATGGGTCCCTCAATTTCGTGGTGGGAGTGATGGCAGGGCAGATTTTGTGCTAATTTAGAGGAATGTGAAGTGGCAAATAAGCTTAGTACTTGGCAGAATGCATTTAACACATGGAGGAAACAAGGGCTTTTGTGCAAATCTGAATTATATGCAAACACCAAAATTTCTAGATAAACTTCCATTTTTGAAATTCAGACTTGATGACTTGTGATCATCTACCGGTATGATAACTACTCTGAAAGAACAGTGTTTAGCAAAACTTACAGATATTGAGTAAATTCAGCTGAATATTTACCTACATTACGTAAACAGAATATTTTGCAGGCATTTAAACATTAAAGACGTGAAGATCTTGAGCTGGACTGTGTGGTCCTATTTCAATAATTGACAAAGCTAAAAGACATGCTTACCTTTCTTACAGAATGGACCAGCATAGGCTGAGAAAGTACAGTCACAGGAGAATCCACTGTATTTCTCTCTACATTTTCCACCATTGTGACACAGGTTACCATAGCTGCTACAATGTCCAGGACAGCCTGGTTCAACTCCTGGTGTTATCTTTGCTCTCTGCTCCAGATCAAGAGCCATTCCATTCAACTGCAATGAACGAATGCATCCCAAAAATCCCTTCTGCCTGGATGCTGTTCCACCTGAAAATGAATTTATATGAGCTTTTAAAACTTTAAAATATTTGATATGTAAAAATCATCTTTATAGTTTACAGCCTATGAACAGTATATTACAATTTTCCAAGACACAAGCTTATTCATGTGAAAATATTTATAAGTAGCTTTAAAAGCATATCTGATTTCTGTTTTGTCAGGTAATTACAGAGAGCCCTTGAACATTCTATTAATTCACAAAAAAAGGTCCAAAACCCAGGTGTTTTTCTTTTGTCTCTTATTTTTTTTCATTTAAAAGGGAGAGGAGAGGCCACACCTTGAGTGCTGTGACCATCACTACAAGAAAGACATTGAGGTGCTGGAGCATGTCAGGAGACAAGGAATGCAGTGGGTAAAAGGGTTAAGAGAGTAAGTAATATGAGAAGCAGCTGAGAGAACTGGAGTTGTTAGGCCTGGAAAAAAGGAGTTTCATGGGAGATCTTATCACTCTCTACAACTGCCTGACAGGAGGCTGTAGCCAGCTCAGGGTCGGCCTCTTCTCCCAGGCAAACAGTGGCTGGACAAGAGGGCATAATCTCAAACTGTACCAGGGCATGTTCATATTGGACATCAGGAAGAATTTCTGCACTGAAAGGGTGATTAAGCTTTGGAACAGACTGACAGACTGCACAGGGAGGTTGTGAAGTCCCAACTCTTGGAAGTGTTCAGGAAATAACTGAATGTGGCATTTAGTACTCTGTGGTTTGGTTGACAAGGTCGTATTCATTCAGAGGCTGGGCTTGGTGAACTTGGAGGTTTTTCCAACCTTAATGATTCTGTGTTACCTGTCAGCTGGTGTCTGTTCTGATATACTTTGTCTCAGAAGAAAGTTGTGCTTATTCTTCAATAACAGGGAGGTTAATCCCCTTCTACACAGAGGAATACCAGCCAGGTTATACATGACTACCAAGCACAGGTGATAACTATACAAAGTAATCATAAGACTAACAAGAGTTGTTGATTCATTTATTTTCACAGTTCCTTATTTTTAGTGCATTTCATGATAGCTAACATTTTATTCATCTGTGTTACTCAGCAAGGAATCGAATCTACATACCATCTCTCTTATCCTTTGTTGCAAAACTTAGTCTGACATTTCTTCTCATTAGTTCTATTTTAAAAAGTAATATGTTCCACAATGTGTGAGACTGTAAATTATAATTCTCATACATTTCTAGTTCTCTTGAATAAATGCTTCCATGTGATCATCCATTCTGAATTTTTTCATTTTCAAAGTCTGTGTAATTCTTGCTGGTACATGGACTATCTTGACATAGCTATTGTTATTTTCAGTTATAATGGAACAAAGCTACCTGGTGGTGGCAATTTAATGTCATCTCTGTTGAAATGGCAGTAAATTGGAACTAGATTAAGGTCCCTTTCAATCCTAACCATTCTACACATCTATGATTCTGTGGTTTTGACGGCTGCTTTAGGCTTTAGTTCTTCTGGTTTTGGAAAACCAGAGTGTATTCAACTTCTTCACTTCTTCACAAGAAGAAAAGAGTGCTTTAGCCTGAAGAAATCGCAGTCTTCACGTGTTACTGACTGAATGATGGGTGACTAAGGAAGATACTAGATTTCCAAGATGACATTTAAGTAAAAGTGCCTGATCTAATGTCATTCTATAGACACTATATTTCATTTTTCTCTAGATCATTTAATTAGTCCCAGGATCTTCATGAATTTTCAAAGTGCAAAAAGTGCCACAGCACCAGTGCAAGACAAAATCGCTATTCCAATAGAATTATTAACTCAAACATTATCTGAAGAAAATAAGGTAGACGACTGTAGGTAAGTCAAAACAGTTTTTATATTGTCAGCTCCATAAAAGAGATGGACAAGAGCATATAAATTTACTCAAATTTGCCAGATTATTTGACAAAAAAAGTCACTCTATTCAATGGCCAAAAAGTTGCCAGAAAGTGCAACTGTTAATACTGAATAGTATTAGATTTTTAAGGAGGAGGAGTAGAAGAACTAGAAACCAACTAATTGTCAACATAATTAGAAAAGTCTTTAGACTTGACAGTGCCAGAACACCTATAGAATTAGACCATTTCGTTGATCTAATTTCAGGTATTTATATAATAGCAGTTACATGACAAGTCAAGTCAGAGAACAGCAATACAATTTACTGAAGTAGAGTAAACAGATATCTGTTCTTTCCATTAATAGATCTAGTGCATTACTGTGAATACAAACCAACCTCAAAACTTCTCCTAACTCCCCTGTAACTAATATATTGGATATATTTTTTTTGTTATGGAATCCTTCTTTATGCTTTTAATCAAAATATAAAATTCTTCAATGTTTGGTCTAGTCTCCATCTTCTACCCTTGACACCTTTTGAGCCACAAGTACAAATTTTGATCAGAGCATACAAGACTTCCCTCTTAATTTCATTTTTTCCTAAGCATTCACATTTTTTGTAGCTATGGTTTAGGAACACTATTCTCTTTAAATGTATTCCTCTCCAACACAGAGCAAATAAAACTTACATTAATTTAGCATGATTTTCTCAGAGCAAACATAAAAAAAAGGTCTTTTTATAAGTAGGGCCAACTTTAAATGCTCTTATACTATACACCATATATTTAGACCAGAAACTTATGAATTCATAATAAGGCAATATTACAGTAGGAGCACTACTGTGGATATAATACATAGCTCTATATAGCTTTTTGTAATAGCTAAATAAATACTAATTAATTCTTTTCTACTCCTTTTCTACTTTTATCTAAATGCCTTAATGTCGTGTTTCAACCTGAGAAATTGTGGATAAAGAGACACAACCAAATTTCCCTGAAGTTACAGAAATAGCACAACTGCCTTCAGCAGATTACATCCTCTCAAAAAAAAAGGAGCAAATCCAAATCCTTGGATTGTCCTTCAAACAAACCTCAAAACAGGTAATCTTCATTTGAAATCATGCCCTGAGGTAACTATCGGCCCAGGCACTCAAGCTATAATCTCAAAATAGGGAACATCTCCACAGACTTTTCATGAAGTCTCTCATACGGAGCGTTTCCAAAAGATCTGGTTCCCAACTGCTTGTCTTGCCCTCCTCACCCCAGCACTGCCACGTTTCTCACGCGGCTGACTAGGAAGCGTCCCGTGGAGCACCCACCTACGAAAAGCTGGCTGTTGAGCTGCAGGCGAATGTGCCCGTCGGGCGGGGCGCGGCGCGAGCCCTGGGGAAGCTGGTCTACCTGCAAGGACGCCTCCTTGACGTTCCGCTCAGCCTTCACGTAGTGCCACTGGTTGTCGTTCAGGGCACTCTGCGACTGCACCGCCACCTCACTGGGTCCATTGCCCACGTCGAAGGAGAAAACCACTTCGGATGGAGCTAGGAGGAGGGCACAAAAAAAACCTTCCAGCAGGCGATGGGGAATACAAGATCATCCCACGACACGGTGGTAACAGGCACTTAAATTATTTCATAATTAATTGGGTCACAAAATAATTAATAGCAGAACAAGCTACTTTAAGGTTTAGCCTACTATTTCACGGGATAAGACTGATTGTCTTAGAGGAAGAGTTTACTTCTGGGGCCTGCAGCTCATTCTTCACACTCACTGACAGCAAGAGCAATGATTTATGCACTGCATGGAAACCAATCAGTTTGTGGACCCCTGGAGAGCAGAGCAGTCAAGAAACAGTGAAATGTGCTAGTTTTGCGATTCTTCAGTTTGGGTGAAATGCATCTCTTGATTACATGCTAATTGATTGCTATTAGCTGTATTTAAATTATCATAACTATAATCCAACCAGCATCTTCTACTGTCTATTAGCTTTTGTTAGTTATTCATGTAATCTCTAAACATATCAGAAAGAAGATTTTGATGTAGTTTATAAAATTATGATTTAAATTGAGTTCTTCTCTAAGCAGCTTTCACATGACACAGTTTCATAGTTTGCCTAGAAAATCATGACTGAATTTTGCAGGTCAAAATAAAAAGATGAGGAATATGCCAGAAAATTGAAGATCTGAAAATTGTGAATATTCTCTCTGAAAGTCTTTCTTTCATATATTCAAAGACAATCATGCACAGAAAAAAAAACTCTTTCCTAGACAATGGAGAGCCATTTCAGTGAAGGATTACAGAGAAGATTCCATGGATCCAAAAAATAGTTTTATGTCAATGTATTCTGACAGAAAAGCAAAAATTTTAAGAGTCAAGGCAATTAGATGAGCTTCAAACAACAGTCTAAAGAGGAATTTACTGAACTAGAAAAAAATATTCCATGCAGTATTTTTACTTTCTTTTCACCTTTAAAAAATATATTAGATGTTTTAAAACATTTAAATCCACTTTGGCCAACCTTTATAATGAGTAATGTCACAAGACTACAATCCCTTAAGCCCTAGCTTTTGTTGCTGTAAGGTATTTTTCTATAATAGTTGAACTTGAGAGAGAAAAGTAAAATGGGAAATACGTAAATCATTTCACTCAGTAAATAAAATAAAGCATATTGTGCCTTTTGTAATAAATTACCTCCTCTGCTTAAAAATCAAGTTTTACATAATAAGAAGAAATAATTGATGGCTAAAAACAGTTCCTCAGTAAAATAAATGAATTTTAGGATAAATTTCTTTTATTTAGAAAAAGTTGAGAGCTCACTCTCCTTTCATAGAGGGATAAAAGAAAAAAGAAAAACCCAATCACGCAGTAGGAGAACAAAAGCAAGAGAAAGTCCATGTGATGGGTTAAAAAGGATTTCTACTGAGTGTTACCTTCTGCAGAGTGGTCTTTGTAATCTTCTGGATACTGTTGGAGTTAAGCCTGAAAACACAAGTCCTGCTTTGAACTCACTGAATGGGCCTCTTAAATAGCAAATCAGAATGACAGATCTGATAAATAATGTTAGTGTTGAGATTTTCAAGGCAAGAAAACACACAGGAAAGATTTTCAAATAACCACTGAAATAGTGAATTACGTTAGTGCCACTAAAAAAATCTTGAAAAAAGGGAAGTAAGCCCTGAAGTTCCACATATGAAGGCCGAAATAACAAGAATGAGTGTATGGTCATCCATTGTACTGTCTGAAGACTAACCCAAATATGCCAGAAAAAGTGAAAAATATAATCACTTAACATATCATAATATTTTAAGTATTTTTGCTAATAGCAACACCACTGAAAATTTGAAAGAAAATTGGATTTATATGAGCCACCAAGAAAATATACCACAGGATGTGGAAGGATGATACTGGGTTCTAAAATTTGTTATCTTGCAACAAAGGACATGCACAGAGCAGTTTGGTCATTTTTTAGGCAGCAGAAGAGAATGCATCTAGGAGTTCTCTTCTGGCACAAAATCAGTTTTTGAGTCTTATTCATTGGTGTTACTTAAAAACTATCCAAGCATTGCAGGAACTCTTGTAACCCCAGTGTATTCAAACACAGGCAGAGCACAGCTACAGACTGGCAAAGTGGAGTGGAACATGTAGCTGGTGGTGACCATGGAGAGTGGTCAGTGGCTAGCTGTGGCTAAAACAACTAACAGAAAGCACAGCTACAGAGAACCATCCAGATTACTGAGTGTGAGCACCATGTGCAGAAGCAGAAAGTGATTACCAACTAATAGGCTATAGAATGCAAAATCCTAGCATTTTCCATTAAAGGAAACAGTTGAACTGCACTTATCCTGGATACTAAGTTGCAAATTTGGGCAGACAAAAGCCGCCAGCAATTGCATATTGGACTGCTCTGAACTACTTCCAAAGCAACTGCAGAAGCACGACCAAATCAATACACCCTAGTGTTTCCAACCCTACTGTAAATTTCTGTTTAACTCTTTGGAAATAAACCTTCACTGAGCATTCAGTATAAAATACTCAGACCTTTGGCTAGAACATGTAACCTTTGGTCCTATATATATTTAGTAGAGTGTATTCTTCAGAGCTGAATTGGCTGTGTTGCTTTCAACCACTACTTCTGCAGGAAATAGTAAATCAGGAAGAAATTCAACATGCATTTATAACTCATTGCAAAGCAAAAATAAGGGATCAAGTATCTTCTTAGATACTTGAGCTCTGTTTTAAAATACCATTAGGATGCATACATCCATTTTTGCAACAGTGTTCTACAATATATACACAGATGCACTGCAGTGTTTATAACTTCACAAAACCAACTGAACAACTCTAAGCTTCACATTTCCTATTAAGTTTCTGGATCTGGTATTTTTTGTTTGAAGCTAGACTTCAAGGTCTAAAGATCACTACTCCATAATTAAAGAATTATATATAAAGTTTGAAAACAATCAATAAATATAATGAAAAAATCAGTCTTCCCAAGTACTGAATGTCAAATGTTAATGACATAATGAGTTTTAAAAATTTTCACACATCATCATCTTAAACAGTGACATCTGACATTTATATTATTGTTGTTTATTATTACACAAATAAAATACATTAATTTATTTGAAATTATTAATAGAACATCAAGTGTAGGTTTGCAATTTATATTCACGTTTATTACAAAGGATGTGTGTTTTTATATGAAATCTAAACCATCTTATACTGTTATGAAATGCACAGGTTGATTTTTTTTTTTGAGAAAGGTACTCTTGATGGAAATATATATTGCTCATTTCTGATTGACATTTCCCTCAATAAAAACAGGCAGTTCTGTGTCCACTACAAACAATCCTCCATGTTCGTTACATTTGACATATAAAAAATAATGAGTCTGCCTATTCAGCAAATTAGGGTGTTTATGGAAGTGAAGAAATATCTCTATATGCTACAGAATAATGAAAATAACTTTGCTTTCTTTGATGCTGAATTACAGACAAATTCAGCCTTTTGCTTTCTCTCACACCTCCCTAGTCTTACAAAGTCATTTAAACCCCATAAGATTGCAGTGGTTTGTACGTTTATGAATGAATGAATGGGACAAGTGACATGAGTTTGTCTGCATATTATTATTCTGGAGAAAAACTTGTGGTCTTCTGACAAACATCTGAATAAATTTAGTTCTCAGAAGCATTCCTTTAATGCTTCCATGATTTAACAGTTTATTTTGAAAATGGAAAATCATTTATCAGACAGGACTATCATCATTGCTTCAGAGACCCTCCACTGAAGTGCTGGTCCAGTACATTTTCTGTATTGCATGAGACTGAGTTTACAATGCTGCTGTCCTTTAAAATGTCCACATTACTTTAACAGAAGGCAGTTCATACTGCCCAAAGGATGGCAAAACCAATGTCAAAACCAGGCTAGTTTTCAAATACAGTGCTATAGTTAGAGATTATGAAAAAGAAATTAATTTAACACTACACAATATTCTATAATTTAACTACCTAAGGAAGAACACCTACTTTTCCTGTTTGTTTCATTAACATAAGATATTAACTTGGCCGAAAACTGAGAAAGCAGAACATTTTACTTTTTAATAAAAAATAATTAATGCTTCTATAGTAATATTTTGCAATATAACATATATATTTATTTGTACTCTTCTCTGGAAAATACTGGAGTCTGATAATCAAACTGATTTGGAAAAAAATGAGGAACTGTCTAAATCCCAAGGTAAAACGTGGTCTAAAGAATTCTCACAGCCACCAGGCAAGCAGAAGACTCTTCACTTCATGTGATATTTCAAATTAATCAAAAGCCTAATGAAACAATGCTTCACCCTTTCAAATACTCTCCTTTTTAATAATGAGCAATGTAAGAATAATACATTGAGTCAACTGAAATAAAGGTTTCATTTTACATTGGTCATCTTATGTTGGATTTAGTGGGATAATTAATTCTCTTTTATGCAGCAAAAATTGATTTCTGCTTCTAAGAATGTGTGTCTACACAAATAAAATGAAACTAATGTGAAAAAAAAAAGAAAAAATATAAGAATGTGTGATTTAAGATACAAAAGATCTTAGTCACACATGGTGACTGAGTGAATCTTCCAGCAGCCACATATAATGCCTGGTTTTAAAATTTGGAGGAAGAGAATCTGGAGGCAGAGATGCACTGAACACAAGAAGCAGAAACAGTCTGAGCAATCAGGGGCTGATTGGTGTGCTCTTAGATTAAGAAATCTCTGGGGCAGAATATTTCTTCAGATGGATACTTTTATAGTCTCAGTGTTGTGATTTTTTTTGATAATGATAAAGATGCGGTAGTAGAAGTAATATAGGCAGAGAACAATTTTTAAATACTCCCCATTTAAAGTAAATAAAATCTGAATTTTATAATAATAAGAAGAACAACAAAACCACCATCAGTCATGTTACTTACACTGTAACTCTATTCTTATGAAGTCTTGAATTCCCAGGTTCTCTAAAAACACTCCTGAGGAAGCAGCAGTTTTAAAGAAAAACGAGACATCTGCACTGAGTTCTCCATGGAAGGTGGGGAAATGCAGGTAGGACGTCTCCGTGTTGAAAGAAGCTGAATTCCAGAATGTTCCTGGTTAACAGAATGAAAGGATGATAGATACAGTGTTATGTAACATTACTGGTTACGTTTTATAACTGATAAACAAAGGGAAGTTCCCAGGTTTAAGAAAGGGTTGTAGTGTTCAGACAATCTAACATCCTCGGAAGCTTCCCTATTCATTCATAACACAAAAAGGTAGGTGTTAGTGGGGATGCAGAATAATGTTTCATCAAGAATAAAGATGCTGAGCTCAGGCAACAAAAAAATCAATTGATAGGAAACAAAATTAATTTCATCTCAGCTGGGAAGTCCAGTTATGGCCTGATGTATCCCTTCATGAAGTAAACAAACATAGCAGCTATGAATGAAGTACTACACCCACATTATAGCAGTACTGCCTGAGGGAGCTGGGGTTGTTTAGCCTGGAGAAAAGGAGGCTTGTGGGGACATTACTGTTCTCTAAAATTACCTGGAAGGAGAGTTTAGTGAGGTAGGGTCCAGTCTCTCCTTCCAGGTCACAAGTGACAGGATGAGAGGAAATGGCCTCAAGTTTAGATTAAACATTATATTTTTTTTTTTTTTGTCACTGAAAGGATTGTAAAGCATTGCAACAAAGTTACCAGTGTGGAGTCACAATACATGAATGTGTTAGAAAAACTTGTGGATATGGCACTTGAGGTCATGGTTCAATGGTGAACACGGGGTTGGTGCAAGGCTGACAGCTAGACTGTTTTATCTTAAAGGTATTTTCCAACCTTAACGATTCTAGGATTATCTAGTACAAACTATGAGAATTGTTAAATATATTTCTACATAACAAGGAAAAGAGTCTTGTTAACATCACAGTCGATTGAAATTTACTAGATATCTCGAAGAATGTAGGACAAATTATGGTAAATGAAATCAAAGAAATAAATTGCAAATTGTAATAAATTAGCATAGATATTTTCCTATTTTTATTTCTTTTTAAGCTGCCATTCAATTATAATTTGCTAGATTTTGTTATTGATTATTAAAATGCTTATGAAAAATATCTACTTCTAATAAGAACATAATCTTCATTTATGGTGTTCAATTAGAAGTACCTTGTTTTTGTTGCTGAATCCTTGCAGGTATATCTGTATTTCTTTATTAAGCTATATTGCTTTCTAAAACAAATGAGGCATTCAATACTTTCTTATCTAATTGATCAAGCCCACTGCATATTCTGATAATGTTGTGATCTCAGTCTAACAGTTATGCAAAACTGTAATTTTTGCTCCAGGAACACTCTGCTTTTAGGATGGAAAGGGGGAAGAAAAAAAAAAAAGATTTGAAAATGTGTCTCTTCCCTGAAAAATCAGACCCTGTAATACAGTGTACATGGATGCCTAGTCCACGGCCAGTGAAGTAAAACTGAAGTCCATTCCCCCATTCCAGCAGAGTTTTTACTGTGTTAGGAAGGGCCTGGATCTCACACTTAGAAAAGCAGCATGGAAGGATTTTCACACATATTCTGGCCATTGCTCAGTGTGGCTTTTGTGACTCAGGAGTGCTGCCAGCTATCAGGAGTTAAAGCAGCCATGGGGATGGCTCTGACATGGAAAGGCAGCAGTGAACAGATGGCTGGGGCTGGGAGGGCAATGCCTGGCTTGCACCTCGCTCTGCCCTGCTGCCTTACGGGCTCCTCAAGTCACTGACCTGTGCAAAGTGACACCCCACAAAAGCAGCAGCCCTACATATTGGGGTCAATTTTAAGTCCATGTTCCTCAGCTGTTTCAGGTCTTGGCTCCAACAGAGCAAACTTCACAGCAGTTGTGACTCAAGTATATCACAGCTACTTAAAAATAATGGGCTGGCTGTTATCAGTAATTCAAACACAATAGGAAGTTTAATACTGTATTTTATACAAAATTGGTACATAGCCAGCGATTAAAAAGAGAGGCAGCAGTGGCAGTAACAGTTCAGTAAAGTACTGATACAATTAGCTTCAATGAAGCATTTGAATGATATTTGTAAACCAAAATGGAGTCATTGGGGGAAGGCAGGGACAGGAAGTTTTATTTTTTCTCTCATAATTTACTGCCTTTTCTTATCTAACTTTTTTTTTTCCTCTGAGAACTGAGGATACTGTATCAATAAAGCAGATTAAATACAGGCTTAGGAAAAGTATATTATACTATACTTATACTGCTGTAAATCAGGTTGGGAAAAGAATTTCTTCACTTTAAGACATCTGGTTCACAGTTTCCCATTTAGTCTTCTGGAACTGTCAAACATCATTTGGTTAAGAAATCAATATTATTTAGCATTTTATCTAAGCAGTAAGACTACAGTCTTCCTATGAGTAAAAAGAAGAAAGATCCTGTTCTTATAAATTATACATAAAGTTATTTTTATTGAAAAAATTATATAAGTTTTTGGCATATATCAACTAGTCTTATCAACTTGAAACTGTAAAATGAAAAAGAGACAATAATAACAAGACAGATAAGTTAGTCTTCTCGAAACAATTGTGCAATTGAAATTTGTCGCATTCTTCAAGTTCTACTCAAAACTGAAATCTGTTTGTCATTTGTATCAATTCCTTGTGATATATGTAATGGTTGCATCATTCATTCTGTCAGCAGGGACACTGCGTGTTGAGGCAAAGAAAATAAAGATCCTATGTTGCTGTATATTTTGTACTTCGGGGGTTTTTTTAAGCTGTAAGATCCATAGATAAAAGATCAGAAGAAAAAACTCTGATCATCTAGTTCAACGCTGACATGACACAGACTGTATTAATTCCCTGAATCCATTCTTGTCTGAAAAAGAGAATTCAGTCTAATAAAAAAAAAAAAAAGTTGATTCCATTAAAAATGTCAATTTATGGAAAATTCACAAATGATTTTACTGTCAGTTTGTGCATATGTATGTATTCATACACAGATTAGCTTCAAATCCCAAACATTAAATAATTTTCTGATTTTATTTCCTGCTTTCCAGAGCATTATTTGAAATTTCTTCCTCTATGAAACTCCTCTTAAATTCAACACATCACCTCAGATTATGCTGAAATTCAGCAGAGGTTTAAATGCTTTAACTAAAAAATGAACCTCAACTTCTTTTTAAAGCTATCCTTTAACCTTACATTCTCTTCATATATTGTAAAACTGTAATCACAGACTTGTATTAAACCTCTTGATTATGCAGGAAGCTGCACAGAGGACCAAAACAATGTTGATTAGACTGGGGCTAGGACAAATATGAATTAATAATAATTTATATAAAGCTAAATAAGGGGGAAGAAGAAAACACTTTTTACAGCTACTTCTGTTACTGAGAGTAAAAGACATGCTCTGTTTTCTCAGGGTACTGAAGAGAGATGAAACAGATTATTTTTGCTAAATTAGAAATCTACTTTGCTGTTTTAATGAAGGTATCATATTTGGTTAAGACAGTTAGTCTTTATTGCATGAAAAGTGCAATTATTTGGTTTTTCTTTTGTCATTTAAATGTCAAAGAGAGAACTCACATAGAATGGATTATCTACTTGCACTTACATGCTTGCACTGTCATTTTTAAGTTGAATTTACTTTTTTTTTTGTTCAGCCAAGTAAATGATACTCCATCAAATACATTACTAGAGTCTATCAGTCTCTTCACCAGTATTACCCTTACCTTTATTTAATGTAAATTCATACTGAATGATACATTATCTTTACAATGCATTACAATATCCTTATTTTTTTTTTATTAAGATCTATATCATCAATTTTATTTTGGGCCCAAGAATCAGTCTGATGTTGACAGTATATAATTACCCATTTAATACACAAATTTTGTCACATTAGTTATCTTTCAGTATCTTGGATTTATTTAAATGTCCTAATACTTACTGTAAATTCATAGTAATAAATCAGAATATGTCCACTCAGCTCTTGTAATGAAAAGATTAAGAACAAAAACCACCCAACACAGAGGGGTGGGTTTTTTCAATCCACTCATACTAACTATTGGAATTTAGTCAACATCTAGCTTTTACTTCAATAATGACAAAAATAATGGAGATAACTCTTTCTTTTTTCATGAAGGCCATAGAATTTCTAACTATTAATGTACCAAAGACTTTGTTCGTTCTCATATGCTTCAAAATAATTCCCGTTACTCTGCTCAGTTCGTATATGTTAATCTTAACCTTCATTACATTTAGATATATTTTTCAATCTGATACCAGCAGTCCTACCATACAAGTCATTAAACATATTGTATTGTAGGGCAGAAAAGGGATTATGGAAATGAATCAATAATAAATCAGTACTTCATTTTGAAGCTGACAGTAAGGTGTGAGTGTTACACATATGTGTGATGCTTAGTGTCACCAAATACTATGGACTAATTTTTTTTATTATGACTATATTCTTCTAGAATATCTTTAGTACTTTCATTGAACCTTGACATCTCATATAGTTATGTAACTTTATCATAAATTCTGCAAAATATTAATAACATCCAAATGAAATTTTTAAAATCTTATAAAATAAACTGCATTTATATTTATATTGCTTCTTTTTTTTTTTTTCTTACAGAAGGCTACTCTTTTTTGCCTTGCTCTGACTAATTTGGTTTGGTTTTCTTTTAACTAACATACTTCATTGATGAGATCAGTCCTTAAAACCTAAAATAAAGAAGCCAAATACAGTAACAGAATATAAAATAAAAGAGTGAAAATGAAAAATATGCAACAAAGAATAGGCAGCTTCTGCAGGACTGCATTCGATACATGACTTTTCAGAAGTACCTAAATAAGTAACTCCAACTTGAGAACTTAGTGGAGTGCAGGTTTATGACAATTTGATTCAACCGATTATTCATGGTTCTACTTTATTTTGCTGTGGGCATCAACAATTTTCTTTTCCTCCCAAGTAAATGTCCCACAAGGAATAGATTATTGATGCAATGAGAATTTATGATCTCTTAGATTTGAGTCATTTAATGAAGTACTGAACGTATTATAAATGCCAGTAAACCTTCTTCCCCATGTTTTAACATGGTATGCTAATCAGTTACTCTGAAAAACTCATGTCTGTCAGATAGAGCAAAAAGCTATTTAATAAGGGATATCTCCTGTGAAATACAATTGCATAATTTAGTTCTGGAGAGCGACAGAAGCAAAAAGAAACAATAATATCTTGGAAGAGTATTCAAATCACACTGCGAATCCAAGAATATCTATTCTTCCTTGTTTGACAGCACTTCTAAAAAATGGGTATTTGCCACTTGACCTTTTTGCATTCTTCACCTATCCAAAGATAAGCATCATTAAAAGTACATTTAATTAGACCCTCATGGGTATCAGCAACATGAAGCTAGGAAAAAAGTCTTAACAATGGTCTGCTTTCCTTTTGCAGCTTCAAATTGCTGCTAGAAGCAGTGGCCTGGCAAGAAAGTTTAAATTTCATCATTTTTGTCTAGTGTGAAAATTAATATGTAGAACTCAGAAAACACTGCAAGTCATAGCTCTTTACATTAACTGTAAAACTAAATATTAAAGAAAATGCTCATTATAAAATCCACTGCTAATACATAAAGACCATTGGAAAAAAATCTGCTAAGTCATACACTCAGTATTTATTATAATATACAAGATATGTTATATATGAGGAAATATATTACTGTATTTTAATACAATCTACATATTATATAATTTCCTATGTAGGACATATCACAGAATCAATTACATTGCAAAAGACCTCTAAAATTATCAGGTCCAACTTTTGACTGGACACCACCTTGTCAATTAGACCAAAGCACTGAGTGTCCCATGCAGTATTTTCTTAAACACTTCCAGGGATGATGACTCCACAGCCTCCCTGAGCAGCCCACTCCAATGCTTAACAACCTCTCCAGTGAAGAAATTCCCCCTGATGTCCAGCCTGAATGTCCCCTGGTGCAGCTTGAGACTGTGTCCTCTTGTCCTAACCCTGATTGCCTGGGAGAAGGGGCCAACCCCCACCTGGCTACACCCTCCTGTCAGGCAGTTCTAGAGAGCAAAAAGGTCACCCCTGAGTCTCCTTTTCTCCAGGCCAAACAATCCCAGCTCCCTCAGCCACTCCTCATGGGATGTAACCTCATAATATAGGTAATATTTAATACATTGTACATTATATAAAATATTATAGATATCAAATATAAGATGTCAAAAATTATATAATAACTTGTGTTTAGATATTTTATAATATACATTCATAGAATTTGTGTTTTTCTTAACAAATTGCACTGGGTTTATGTCAAAATTCTAAGGGTTTTTTTCTTCAGAAATTATGTTGTTTTCTCAAATTTAATTTCTTAGCTCCTTAAATACATGTCTTCTCATACTGTTTTTATGATGTAAATGACTGAGAAAAATTGCATTATTTAACAATCAAAAGTAATGTTCTTCTTTCAAGGTTTTTCCTGTATTATGACCATGAACTGTTATATTCTGAATTTTTCACTGAAATTTTTCACTGAGCTCATTTCTGTTCAAAATTGCTTCTTTTTGAAGTCAAATACTATAATGTTGTATGACATTACAAGAATATTTCTCTGACATTCAGACTGAGTTCTTGTCCTTGTACTCATGATATTTTAGAATTCTCTGTCACAGCTAGTCTAGAAATACTGTGATCATTCATCATCAGCGTGAAATACTGCAGCAATTCAATCACCCAGACTAAGCAAACATCAAAGGAAGTCAGGGAGGTCAGTGGGTGTCAGAACTGTCTGTATGTTTTAGAGATTAGTCTAGGGAAGCTAGTTGACTCCCATGTTTTAAGATCTGTCAAATCTGAGGTCAGGTTATGTAATTAGTAGCAGCTGGGAACTTGGTGAGTAGTGGAATTCAAATTCTTGCCCCCAGTAATTAGAACTACACAAGCTCTAGGTGTTTATGTTTCATTGCTTTGTCACTGGCTTTGTTGTCTGTGGCCACAGTGGAGGTGTGCTGCATCACAGGCTGGGTGAGCATGGCCAGCCAGCTGAGGGAGGTGGCTACTACTCCCCTCTACCTGACATCTGTACGAGAACACCTGCACTGGGATTCCAATTTCCCCTAGCAAAGGAAAACATTGATAAACAGGAGCAAGTATTGAGGAGGCCACCAGAATGTTCAGGTCTGGAGCACTTGTCCTGCCCTTCAGTCTGAAGGAACAGGGCTGCTTCAGCCCTTCAGGGAAGGAAAAGTTTTTCTGGGGAACTTGATAGCATACTCCAAAACTTAAGGGGAAATCGCCAGAAAGACAGATACAGGCTCTTTGCATTGGTGTAAGGTATGAGTATCAAAGGCTGAGGCTATGTTGAAAACACAGTGTTTCAGGCTTGATACCAGTAAAAGAAATACTGAGGACAGCCAAGCAGCAAAAGAGGCTGCCCAGAGAAGCAGTGCAGGCTCCATCCTTGGGTGCTTCAAACACCAGTTTGACAAAGCACTGAGAGACCACATCTGAACTCATGGCTAATCCTGCTCTAAGCAGGAGACCTCCTTAGGTCCTGTCACTCTGAATTATGCCATAATACTACATCATAGCCCCATGATATGTAGGACAAATGATCAGCTCACAATCAGATGTCAGACTAGTGAAATGAAAGAACCCAATGGATTTTTAAGTCTTATAAATTTTCATAAGAAATTTAAAATGCAGTGCTGAAACACACATCTGTTAACAAATCTTCCAGGCATAACTACACTGACAAGACAGAGATGACACAAAAATACATACCAATTTATATTTATTTATCTATGTACTTTCCTGAGTGCGCTTAAAAGTATAAATCAGTACTTTACCGGTATTTCTCTTATTCATAAGCTGAAGAAATTTGAAAACCATAAATGACATCATATGATGGAGGAAAATCA
>VZRX01012766.1:105-49178 GCA_013398075.1 Notiomystis cincta
GTGCTTTGCCACCCCTGGAAAAAAACTGCACACACTGTTTTGATTTTCTTCCTCAATACGGAACCACAGAGGCGTTACCAACCTCTCTAAGTGGGCCAGCAGCGTGTCCACCTTCAGAGCCATCAGAGATCGGCGCTGTTGGACACGGTGGAAGCTTCTGGCAGCTTCTCACAGAAGCTCCCCCTGTGGCCCCCTCCCCGCTACAAAACCCAGGCTGTGCCAAATCAACACACTGGTCAAGCAGAAATCACTTGGAGGAGGGAGGATGAGTCCTGGTGATCAAGCAGCAAAGTTGTTCTCCTGGTGAACAGATGGAAATCAGGTGCAGGAAAGGGCTGAGGTGCAGGAAGGATTGGGATGAGGTTGAGTGAAAAGTTGTGGCTGTAACTCTGTGACAGTATTTATCAAATGTAAGCACAGGCCTCGTTTTCTGGCAGTCACTATCCAAGGGAACTCTGTTTTTAAGCATGTCTTCATGCTGCCCAGAGAGAGAGAGAGACAGTCTGGAAAAGCTGCACTAGAAGTGCTGCAAATCCCTTTCCCCATTTTGTGGGAAAGGACAGGGGAGAATGGCTGAATAATTTAATTAGAGAATGCTCTGACTTGTGCAATGTCCCAGAACCATGTCTTGTAGCACAAACACAAGGATGAAAGAAGACCCTCAAAAATACAACAGTGAAGCAGAATGAATGAGAACACTCTGCAGCCACTGTGCTGGTGGACTCAATGAAACTTGGTCTCAGTGTTCTTGGGATTTAAATTACTCTCCCAGTGACAGCCTTGCCTGGTGACCTGTGCAGGCTCAAGGAGGGAAAGTGGGACAAGCTAAAGAAACCTCAGTCTGCCTCTCTTCCCCTTGGTCCTTAGACCAGCATCCCCTGCTCTGCTGACAGCCTTTTTATTTCCCTGCTATGCCATGAGGTTTCAGCACAAAATTTCCACTGATTTTTCTTCCTTTGACCAATTTCAGCCACCCTGAAGCAGTGTGCTAGCACATGTGGAAGTGTCTGTCTTGAGCTGCTGAGGGCTGTTGCTGGTGCTGTGAGGCCACCATCTGCCCCCAGTTCTGTTCATTTTGGCATCTCCATTGCAAGGAAACCAGCTGTGAGGAGGGGCCAGTGGCCCTGGCCCAGGATGCCAAGCTGGCAGCAGACAGCCCTGGCCGGGCAGCTGGTGTTGTGCCAGCTCAGGAGCTGTGGGCAGGAGCCAGCCCCCCCAGCCCCTCAGATGGTGGGCTGTGAATAGGAGGGTAGGGGGGCTATGAGGAATCAAAGGGAAGTGTCCTGCTGATTGATGGCCTCATTTGCACATGAAACTGGGACCTCTCAGCCCTGCAGGCCCTGCACATGTGTCTCAGCTGCTGTAACCGGGGCTGGGAGAAGAGGAGATAAGCAAAGAGGGAATAACTTGCTTCCAGCTCAGGACACCATAATGGTTTTCATCTAAGTGTCCTAGGACTGAATCTTGATGACCTTTACAGTTCCTAAGTGTTGGTTGCTTATTTTTTTTTCTTTTTTAGTTGCAGGTGAGACAGAGCATCCATGATTATGGAAACTTTTTCCACCTTCTCTTCTTCCCTGTTCCTGTGTGTACTGGTTCTTTCTGACATCAGTCTCGCAGTCTCCCTGAACCCTGGCACAAAGCTCAGAAATGCCCCAGAGAACAACAACCACCTTCAAAACCAAGAGATGTGGCTGCAGCAGCCCAGAACTGGGCGCCATCACAGGCAAGGCTTGGCCAAGAAGCAGAGAGTCCACGCCATGCCTCCAAGAGGGCAGCTGGCTGGGGAAGAGACCCTCAAGATGGGTAGTGGAGCCTCAGCTGTGGAAGAGCTGGTGGCAGAGGGACAGCCAGCAGCCCTGAAACAGAATAAGGATGTGTTCCTGGGGTTTGAATTGCCGTATCCTGAGAGGGAAAACCAGTCCCCGGGCTCTGAGAAAGGAAAGAAGCAGAACCGGGAGCATCGTCGGCAGAGCCGCAGGGACAGGCTCAAACATCACCGAGGTATTTGAGCTCCAGCAGAAGCTGGGGCTGTTGTGTCACTGGAAATGAGTGTCTCTTGTGTGAGGGCAAGAAGATGAATCTGTGGTGGAGCCACATGGGTGTGTGCCTGCTCTGTGGAGAAATCTGACAAACAAAAGAGGCACAAGAAAAAAGAGGAACTGCAGAACCAGAGAATTTTAGTGCTGGCTGCAATTTTGTCAAAATGACTTGGTTTATCTTACAGGGGGAGTTCTGAGAATCCCTAAGACTTGAGGGGTTGTTTTGGGGTGGCCTGCTTTGTTGTTTTGGGTTTTTTTCCATTTTAGCAAATGGCCCAATTTAGGAACAAGTATGTCCAAGCCATGCTCAATGTCTCCACTGACTTAAAAAATGACGGGAATTAGAAAGAACACAACCCCCTTATTTTGCTTTGAAGACCAGTTTCTTCTCACCAGAGCTTGTATTCTTCTATGCTGAACTACAAAAAAAAAAAAAATCAGATTTTGTATATGTGAAACTGCCCTGCTAACTTTAAAACGTTGCTTGATTTTGACTGGGACTGCTTCCCTTTGCAGGTCAAGTTGTAGGTGTGTGTCCGTGGTATGAGCTCAGTGTGGTAAACCTTGAGTTCTGATAAAGCGAGGCAGTTTGTGTCAGTCTGCACTATGTGACAAGCTGGGTGTCACGTCCTCGAGTTCCATCTATCACTCCTCCCTGCCTCAGTAAGAAGAGCTCTATTGTTTTATCATGGGACCAACTAAACAGCTTGTGTTAGCAATGAGAAGAGTATGCAACAAAGCTGGTTTGAAGCAATATTTGCAGACTACAAACAGGACTTATTTCTTGAGGTTAATTTAGGGTCCATATTTAAATTAATACTTATGAAGAAGAGGGATATATCTGTGAAGATAATTTCAAGTTCGATAAGTCCTGACTTGAGCTAAATTGAAATAACTCACTATTAAAATCAAATAAGAATGTATTCACAGGTATTTGCAACAGCTTAATCCATTGGTTTAAAAATGGTTAAACAGATATTCTTGAGACCAGAAAAATCTTTTGCTTCTTAAGCAAGAGATAGACATATCTTCAGGAAGGTGTGATTATGTATGTCTTAAGCATGCAAAACTCAAGCTACATATACTCTGGACCTGCTTTATCACTGTAATAGCTCATTACTCTGTTTTACAGTGGTCTAAACAACAGCTCAGGGTCATGGAGCAGTGGTCAGCAACTGGATGAAACGTGAATTCCTTTGACTCAAATCTGTCCCATGGAGAAAAGGGATGATGAGAAAGGTAATGCCACTGTACCTGTTGCCCTCTGCAGGGAAGACTCCTGATGCTGGGCCAAGCTCCCTGTACAAGAAACCCAAAAGCTTTGAAGAACAGTTTCAAAATCTCCAGGCAGAGGAAGCTACAAGTCTGCCTCCCACCATGCTCATCATTGGTGCACTGGACACAGCTGTTTCCACAGAAGAGCCTCCTGTTCTTCCAGCCACTTCACCACGGTCACAGGTAAAGAGACAGCTGGGAACTGTTCTGTACCTCCAAGCCTTGCCTCTCCCTCAGCTGTCCAACTTCACTGAGCTTCAAGGACCAGAGAGACAGTGGAACCCTTGGCTGAAGAGCCAGCATGTCTTAACGCTCATTGCTCACCTTTTGTTCTCCCACAGAAGCAGTGGAAACTTCCCTCTTGGTTTCAGCCTCAACAATGAAAGCTCTTCCCTTTTGAAAATGAGCTGCCAGGAATCCCCAGTGGATAAGACAGGAGTGGGGGACGGGAGGGGGAGTCATAAAGCCTTTTTAATGTGTAAAAGCACCGTGAACATTTGCAAAGACTTCAGTGTCTCTACAGAAGTGTAATCCATTGTCTGTCTATTTTTGTGTGGTTTGCAGGCCCACCTCAGGCAAGATGGGGATGTGATGCCCACCTTAGATATGGCACTCTTTGACTGGACCGATTATGAGGATCTCAAACCAGAAATGTGGCCATCTACTAAAAAGAAAGGTGCTAAACCTCCCTGTCCTCTTTCCCAAAAGTCATCCTGTAAGGCTTGTCTGCTGTTAATATTCTTAAATGTGCTGAAGGACATGAGATGATAGTGGTGGGGAGAGAGAGAAGCAGCATAATGCTGATTGTGTTTTGTGCTTCGTTTTCTGTTTCTCATTTTGGATTCATAGTTGGAGGGCAGAGGAAAAACGATAAATGGAGAGTTGAGAAATAGGGAGGAGATTAGATTATGAAGGTTTAGAGTTGAAACTCTTGAGATTTGAGGCTGTTTTTAATCTGGAACAATGTATTCTCCAAAATGAAAACACTAGCATGAAATTTTCTATCAGCATCTTTTTTTTCCCATAGAAAAACGCCGCAGTAAGAGCCCCAACAGTGGAAATGAAACCATGACAGCTGAAGGAGAGCCATGTGATCACCACCTTGACTGCCTCCCAGGTCAGGATCAGCTTGGCAGAATCATTTCTCCAAACATGAGATGTTTGAAATCTAGCCCAGCTTTTAAGACATGCATCCTGATTTCTATTACTGATAGGAAGTGGTATGCAAGGGAAGGGCAGAGGCTCTCTAGGCATGTTGTGGGACCAGATGATGTCTGTACAATGGAGCTCTCATGAGTGTGAGTAGCCCTGCAGGTAAGGGGATACCTGAGCTGTGCTGACCCTGGTCCTGTGTTGCAGGCTCTTGCTGTGACCTGCGTGAACACCTCTGCAAACCACACAATCGAGGCCTTAACAACAAGTGTTATGATGACTGTATGTGCACTGAAGGTGAGTCTAGCTCTTTGCTCCCTGTCTTGGTTTAAAAGACAGGTGTCTGCCAAGGAAGGCAGGAACATCATTTGGAATGGAAAATATGACCCCCTTCCCTCTGACTTATAACTTTGAAATTACAGGGCTTTCAGGCAAAGATATGGGAAAGGGAATAACAGTTCTTTACTGGTGTATATATGTATAGGAAGACAGACAATAACGATGGCAGCAACACCAAAAAACCAGAGCCACAACGACAGCCTCCGCTCCCTGCAGGCGCTGCCCCTTCGCTGCAGTTCCGCTCGCGGCCGCCAGGGGCGCTGTGGCTGCGCCGGGCGGGGCGGGGGCGCTGATTCCCCCGGGGCTGCAGGGGGCGCTGTGGGGCAGCTCGGCCGCCTCCTCCCCTGGTAATGGCAGGAGAGAGAGAACAGGGGCTCCCTCTCTGGGGATGGCAGAAGGGATGGCAGCAGGAACCTCGGGCAGCAGGAACCTGGGGGGAGCAGGAACCTGGGGGGAGCAGGCTGGAGCAGCAGAGCCAGCAGACCCCCGGGGCAGCAAATCAAACTGTGGCACTAAGCCCCGAGCAGTGGCAGAAGCAGAAGCAGCAGGGTGTCCTGGAGGACGCTGGGCGTTGGGCTAAAGCATAGCAAAAAGGCCAGAGCAGTGTCAGGAAACTGCAGGGCTGGATGGGGGATTACTCCTTTACACAGCTCCTGGTGAGGAGCCTGGCTGGGCTGGGCTCCTGGCACAGCACACACCGGCTCTGGGCTCCCAGGTGGCAGAGGAGCAGAGAACCCCAGTCACAGTGCTGAGGAAAAAAACAGCCAAGAGGGGGAAAAGAAAGGCAAAAGCCCAGGGCAACAGGATGTCACTGTAGCACGTGGCTACCACGGGAAGTGCAGGGCCTGTCCCCAAGCCCCGCAGGAGCCCGGGCTGCCCCTCAGCCATCGCGGTATTCCTGGAGCTGGGGGAGGCAGGGACCCTCTGCACAGAACACAAAAACAAAAGCAAACATGGTTATAGGATATAAACCATGCCCAAGACACTCCCCAGCTTTGTAGTTGTCAGTGTTGGCTTGGAACAGTGGTTTGTAAATGAGAGCAGGAGCCAAGCTCTGCTGCTCTTAGCCTTTCTCTGCCACACACTCAGTGTGACTACTGAGTCTTCTAGGATATCTTGTATTCCCTCTTGGAAACAAAGATCCTGATGTCTACCAACCTAACAGAAGAACCCACAACATATTAACATTTCAGTGGTGCTTTCAAGTATCACAGGCTATGAAAACATACTGTTTAGTATGACCTTGTACCTAACATGACTTTCCAAAGTTAATTTCAACTGAGCTTGTAGCAATTTAGTAGATGTGGGAAGGACTCAGGCTTTTGTTTCTTAAAACTATCTCTGAAGAAAAGGCACTCTTCTAGTCTGAACATGTTCAGGATGAGCTCCAGGCACTGAGTCTTGTCTGCCAGAACAAAACTCTGTTTGCCAAGTTTTGTGACCTGCATTAGCTACCCAGTGTTTTGACCAGGCTGCTCACCTCCTTTTTACCCAGTTAAACAGGCAGCTTTCCTGGAGTTGCAGTGTTAAATGACATTCTTCACCTTGGGCGTGTTGTGTAACACCTCAAGGTCCTAATCAGAGATGGCCTCCTGATAGATTAGCCTAGAAACTTGTTTCTGCAATCTCTAATGAGGCTGCCCCAGGCCCTGCTTTATCCTTCAGCTAGTTGTAACTTGATAGCAAATGTGCATCCTGTGTAGCAGATCCCCAGAGATGGAAGATCCAGGTAAGATAGACAAGAGGCTTCCGTAAGAGCAGAGCTCTGGTCTTGCAGGCTCTCCTTCATTGGTGAGGAGGGGCACAACCCCAATTTTTTAAGGCAGCTGGTCTCAATGTAGCCCAGGGATGTAATTCCTGCTGTGTGATCTGTGACATCATTTAGGTCTCCACTGTACAACCAAGGACAGTTTTGAGCTGTCTTACTACAAAAGCTATAAATCCTCTGCTGCCTGCTCTGGAAGTTAAAAGAGCTGCAGTTTCTAGAATGATCAAATCAGCTCCTGCCAATCCCAATGACAAGATCCTGCACTATTGAAAAGCAGAGTTTTCATGAAAATTATTTACCCATAGGCTGTACCCTGTTTGGGCCCACTAGCTATGCATTCTGGTGTAACAAAGTCAGACAAGAAACACCATAAAATCAACCTATTGGTGCCAGAAACCAACTAGTTACCATAACCAGAGGCTCCCCTTGCCTTCCACTGCCACAGGAAAATATGTATTCATGGTTTTTACAAATAAAAGGCCTTTTTTCCCCTTCATACTCACCAATGCTATATTAGCTAGCTTCCTTCAGACCCTGCACATTGAGTATCTAAAATAGAAATTAAAGGAGATGAACACTGGGCTTTGGATCAGACCTCCCAGTAATAACACTTCAAAGTCTCTTCCCTTCTCTCTTGAAGCTTCAGAGAAATAAATAGCAAGGGGAGGTCCCTAGTCATTGCTGCTGCACATTAAGTCTATAGTAATTTCCCAGTGGGGAGATTATTTAGACAGTAATGAGAAGTAATAGGGGGAAACCAAGCAGAGCTTCCATAAAAATCACTGGAAACAATTGGAATAATTCATTGTTATTTCAAGAGGCCAGTGAAACCTGCCTGAAGAATGAATCCCAAACCAGAAGAGTGAGCCAAACAGAATGCCACTTCCCAGAGAGCAGTATGGTCTGTGTGAGGCATTTCTCTGCAATTTGACACAGCTCTGGGACTGTCCCCAGTGCAGCAGGAGCTGAGGCAGAGATGGTTGCTGTTACTGCTGCAGTGAGCACTGGTCCCTCCTCACTTCCACGTGTCTTTTCCACAGGGCTACGCTGTTACGCCAAATTCCACCGGAACCGAAGAGTGACCCGGAGGAAAGGGCGCTGTGTGGAGCCTGAATCAGCCAATGGAGAGCAGGGTTCTTTCATTAATGTTTAGGAGGGTGGGACTCCTGCCTGCGTGGTCAGGAGCTGGGGTCCAACTGTTTATACCCAGCAGTGGGAATTAGAGGAAAAAGTTGAGCAAATGACGAAAGCTGCAGACTCCGAACACGCCAGGTCCCAGCTAGACTGAAACTCATGTTCACTATAAATAGGATGGCATCAGCCTTTTCCATAGCAGGACTGCACTCCCCTTCCCTTCCCTTCCCTCAGCACATTCCTGCCAGGGAATTGAGTCCCCCTCTCCCAGTTAGTAAGCAATGATCATGACTCCCATTCTGATAGTCCTGGCAGGAAAAGGCTCTGCAGTTTCATCTCCTTCTCTCAAGAGAGGCAAGATGTGGAAGATCCTTCAGGGCAAAGGGGATATGAGCTTAAACTTTCCCTTAATTATTGCTTGAGAATAAAGGTAGATAGAGCCTCCTTAAGGACTGGAAGTTCCTAGAGGAGAGGAAATTTGTAGTGTCCAGGTGGAATCAAAGATGGGAAATGGATCAGCAGGAAGCTGCCTGCCTTGGTGAGAGAGGAACCTCTGGCAGACCTCTTGCTCTCTCCCTTTTTCACTGCTCCAGACATTCCCTCACTGTTACACACTACCACTTCCTACCTGTCATCTTTGGGACCACTCCATCCTTCCTTCCTTTCTTGCTTTCAGAGAACCACCTGGTTTCTGCAAGGATGTGGCAAGACATCCCAGCCTGTAGCTCTCACTCATTTACCTGCCAGGTCTGTTATTTTTAATGGTTATTTTTAGGAGCTTTCTAGGGAAGTGATAGTTTTCCTAGTGAGCCAAAAATAAAGTTTTTGGTAACAGGAGATAGGGACAGGCTGTTCCTTTGTAGTAAAACCTGTGACATGTTGCATGTGTGTTTCCATGATATGTAAATAAAGATATGACAGATATCCTTTGTGCAACTCTTCTGCTTTTTGACTGCACCTGAGGATGTGGAGGAGCCAGAAAAGCCTATAAGGAATTTGGTCAGCAGGTAACACTGATGGTTTGAGGTAATCACACAGAACAACTGTGCCACTGGTAGAAAAATTTCTCTGCCCAACATTGCCATTCTCACTCAAATTCCACATAACTGTTTCTGCCTAGTGTAGCCAGCCACATGTTTTAAACTTTTTTATATTAATATTTAATTACTGGCTTCAGTGATATACTGGAGCAACAAAGGCTACCTATGTTAACCTGGAGCAGTGGGAGCTGGTGAAGATGTTCTTTGCTACTGCTAACACCCCAATACCCTGACTTCTGTGGGGAGGCAGCTATGAAGCTTTTTATATCCAAGAGCCTGGAGATGTATAGCACTTTCTTTAGGAACAGAAATATTAATTGTGGTGCTGTGGGCAGAATCCTCTTTGCACAGCTTCCCTAAACCCCCTGTGTTCCGTTTAGTTAGTCAAACCTGCATTTTACAATCCTGTTTATGCTGTGGTGCCACTTTGCTTTGTGTGTTCACTCAAAGACTGTGAGTGTTATATTTTACATCTGTAATACAATGAGTGCCCAGTCATGGCCACAGAGACATGCTGTGAAAACAATGTCACTTCTGACCTGCACACACCTGCCCTGCTAAAGGAGGAATTTGTAAGGGACCACTTAGGCAAAACCTAAGTTGGATGGAGCTGTTTAGATTTCTGTTTACAGCATGACAGTCTAAGCCCAAAAGACAGAAGTAAAGAAAGGTTGTTTGCCTTCAGCTCGATGCCACAGCAGAAAGGATTCACTTTGTTAACCCAGGGAGAGCAACAGTGCCCCTCCTTCAGCCCTGATGCAGAATAGTGGGTGGTGCTGCCAGTGCCATTGTCAGTGGAAGCATAAAGGGAAAAAAGGCTCCCAATTGATCACATTCAATTGCAGAGCTCAGCCTCTGGTCTATGTGACACTGATGAGAACCACATGCACAGGCATTATCAAAACCAGGTTTGATATCACATTGCTTTTTAGTGTAGGCCAAGATCTGGGGGGAACAGTGCAATGGAAAGTGAGTGGGAAATTTTGCAGGGGTCCTTATCCTTGGTGATGCAGGTATTCCTTGTCTCTTACACTACATGTGGGATCTTTGTTGGATCATGGACACTGTTTGAGGCAAGGCTTTGTTGCAAATCATGTGAAATACAAGCAAGTCTGAATTTTGTCAGCACTTTTAGACTCTAAAAGGAGACTAACTCCTTCAGCTCTTGCTTTTTCAGCCTTCAATCTACTATTAACTCTGAATATAAAGAACAGATTATTCTTAAGTGGTGGGATTAGTTAAGGTCAGTGAAAATTCAGTTAACTATTATCAGCCAAGTCAGGGATTACTAGATTGATTGCTTTCACTGGAATTTCAGAAAGAGCCCATGACCAAGTGTCATTCCTGCTGAGTCAATCTCTGGTGTTGCAGAGGTGGAGCAGGAAGGGTCAGCAGTGGTACAGGCACTTGCTGCATATTCACAGCAGCATGAAAAGAATCAGCCTGAATGATGTATCAGCCAGATCAACTACTGATTTCACAATTGCAGTGCAAAGGAAAGCTGTTGAGTAAATAACATGCAAAGGTGTGGAATGCAAGAGCAACCTGTGCTATAAAACCCCAGGGCAACATTTGTCCAAGTCAAACCCATTAGTGAGTGCACCAAAGCTTTTTAGTGCCACTCTGTGCTGTCTCAAAGGTGAGACAGCAGCTGCAGAGCATCACCATTACTGGGTTACTTTTAGCAGCTTTCCCCTTCCTTCCCAGCATCTCGTAGTCACAGTGCTGTCAGTGACAGTTTTGCCTTTGGGGGCATTAGGTCTCAACAAGAGAGAGATACAAATGTCAAGCAATACTTGATTTATATGTTCTTCTCAACTGATTGTTTAAGAAACTCAAATTAAGAATTCACACAAGCTCAGCTTCTCTGTTGCCCCCAGAGAATTTAAGTCAGAACTCTTGCAAGATTGTCTATTGTCTTCAAAGGACTTTGGGCCAGGCCTGAACCAGCCATAGCAGGGCTCTGTGCAACAACTTCTAAAGTTAGTCACAGAGCATGCATGCAAGAAAGGTGAGTGACAAAGTCCCACCCAATGCCCTGTTCCACAGCCACTGCTTTTAGCAGCCTCTGAGAGTCCAAGGGTTATGAATCACTTTAAACTGCCTCTCCAAGGGTGAGAATCATTAAACATGGAAAAGAAAGAACAGCATGCTGATTTGACATAATCATTTCAGCAGCTGCCTGCTCTGCAAATGCTGTTGAATCTCGGGGATGTTGCTGGTAGTTGCCAAAATTATGACTGCAAGAGAGGCAAGGAGTGGAAGCACAAATTAAAACACTTGGGAATCATTCTGTCTCAGGTCTGTAATATTCTGTATTCATTTTCGCTTGGAGGTGTTTTATTGAAACCCTCTCTCCTCCCTCCCTCCCCCAGTAATTACCCTGTTGTAAATCCACAGTGTGTGAAAGTGCTTCAATCTGAAACCCATGCTACACCAAATTGTTCACATCCATGCCAGTCATTCTCTGCTACATAAAGCCTGGAAAAAACATTGCTTTCATATTTTTTCTCAGAAAAAACCCCGAGGGCTGTTGTTTTCTTGGAATGTTCTGAGTGAGCATATGTGCTCCATAAAACCACTTCTGGTGTGTCAGTTAATTTTCTGGAGTGTCAGTGAATCTTGAAGAGTAGTCTCTTAATGATATCTCAAAGCTTTAGTTAGATTTTAGAAAATCAGGGGAACAGCTCATTGCTGCTGAGCTTGGGAAGGACTTCCAAGTGCATTTGTGAAGATACCACAATAGTGTGACCCTCTCCACTCCCCAAATCACCTTGCCATAGTCTGTTTTGCAGTGCAATTGCAGGAGAAGGCTTTCTATCAGCATTACAAAATGCCTTCGGTTTCCTCTCCAATCCAGATAATGATTCTGCTTGCTGATTTCCCACTGAGATTTAAAAGGGAGTTTGTAGAGCCAGGCAACTTCTATATGCCCTTCCTCACTACTTATTCAGAAAGGCTCTGTGGCTAATATATGTATTTGTGCTGAGCTGGTGCCTTCATTGCTCTCAACTCCATAGCCAGGGGCAAAACTCAGGGACACTGGTGTCAGCTGCAGCCCTTAGTTATCTTCAGACTAAACCCCTAGAGAGGGGGAGAAGGGGAGAACTGTGAGGGATGAGCTTGTCTCCACCCCTTTGGGCTGGATAAGGACAGCAGGAGCAATTGTATTAACTCCTTTACTTCCCTATGGAATTGCTATCACCTCACCCACCAAGGGTACAGTGTCCCAAAAATGCAAAGGAAAGCATTATGAGCCTCACTTTTATGCTCTCAGGAGGGGATCCAGCTGTGTGTTAGCTGTGCTTTTACTCAGTCTGCACAAAAGCAAACCAATAGATTTTGAAAATCAATAGATTTCACATAAAGCAGCTAATTGCTGGGTATTGGTTGCAGTGAGCTGAACTCACCTGGAGCACTCTTCTAGTCACAAAAATCTCCATATCCAGTCTCCTGTGTCACCAGCTTCTCTCTGCAGGTCTTCTTTGACTTGCTGCTTATCTTCCTCTCGATGTTGTGTTGCTTTAGCAAGCCTGGGGAAGGGAAGAGAGACAATGGGTTACACAGAGAGGCAATTTACAAGGTACAAGCAGCACAAAGTAGAAATAAAAAACAAGCAACCCCTAGATCACACAGGTGTGAGAGACATGCAAATGCATAATGTCAGTCATAGCTTTCATTGTTTTCATATCCACAAGATCATTAAGGCATTTCTAAGTCCCTTGAATCCATTACATGCTAGCCCAGGATATAATAAGCAGGGCTGAATTAATGCGTGCTACATTGATGAACAAAACGAAGTAAAGTGGTTTTATTGTACAAGGGGAAATGCTTTGTGTTAAACAGTGGACACATCAATTCAAATTATGGCTCATGCTGCATAAATGATAATGAGACTGTCTCAGGCTGAGTGAGAATGCTGAAGGGAGCAGAGACACCCACATGCTGCTGCATCCAAACAGTGCTTATTGTTCAGCTGGGACAGTGGGATTTAATAACAGGCAGTTCTCCTCTGACAGATACCTGTCTTGGCAGAAGGGCATCCTAGTGCACTTCACACACAGCACTGAGCCAGCAATATGGGTATTCAGTCTCTCTATCTTCCCTCCATCCCAAGTGTCATATATTTTTGTCATTTACATTGAAATCCAGTCATTCCTTGACATTACTGGAACCACTAGCATTGATCTCATTTGATACTTACTTGATATTACTTCTGTAAATAGAGGCAGGACTTCCCTGCAAGACACAGTAATGTGTCTGTGCAAGACATAATAATAGAAGTGGAGTCACAGCTCATGTGTCATGTGGCAAAAGATGAATTATTTTTCAATCTTTCATTTGAAAGTGACACATTCAGAGATTCCTGAGGGGACTTTCACAGCCTTTTTCTGTTTTTTACTGCTATTCTGAGCTATGCAGCCAGTAAGTTCTATCCTGATGCTTCCTAGCATTTTCTAGGTAATTTCATTTTGGCATTTAATGCTTTGCCTTGGGAGATCTTGAAGTTTGCTGCATACAAGCAGTCAACAGCACTCAGGACACAGTCAAGGACAGTCTGAACAGCACTACATTTGTGGCTTGTTTGAGAATGTCTGACAGTAGGTTCAGCACTGCACAATTCTCATTGCCTGAACTGGAAATGAGACTGAAGGATGACTCATGCATTTCCACATCCAACTTCTGCAATGAACCCCTGACTCAGCTGCTTTCTTAGAGCCCCATCTTTTCTGTAAGAAGGAATAATGACAATGACCTAGTAAGACATTGCAGTCTTACACTGCAGACAGCACACATTAGGCAAGGATGGGAGGGTTTGAGAAGTGCCATCCTGACCTCTACCAGACTTGGGGAAAAGGCTGCTGGTATGAACTGAACAGGAAATGTAAGTTATAACTGAACTGTGTGGCAATGAATTGGTCACTTACCAACTTCTCTAGCTCTAACAGGAAACCAGCTTTCTTTCAGAATGAGAAATGAAGAACTTGTTATTTGCACCAGGTTTTTAGGCAAAGGGTTCAGTCATCTAGTTCTAGGGAAAAATCCAGAGCCAAAGGAAGCAACTAAGTACCTGCCAGCCATCCTAGCTACCTGGCTCATCCCCTAAGACTGACCTTAACTTGACTTAGCTGTTGAGTGACATAGCTGAGCACAGTTAGCACCTTAAAATAGCCTTTTTATTGGTGTCTATCAACAGTTTCTTTGTCACTTCTCACTTTTTGGTCACAGTACTGACACATGCACAAAACCTCTCTTCCTGCAGAAAGCTGCTAAGTCCTTTGCACGCATTAGCTTTCCCAGACACTGATTACAGTCAAATATAATGTCCAGCCTTGTCTCACTACATTGCATGTGCAAGCAGCAGGTAGAGTTTGGCTGGGTGTTTAAGAGCCCACAAACTGATCTGTGCACACATTGGCTGGGTGTTTGCAGCAAAGAAACTGATCTGTGCATATTTTAAACTTAGTGGTGGCTTTGGAAACAAAATCACAGAATTGTTAAGGTTGGAAGGGGCCTCTGGAGATCATCCAGTCCAACTCCCTGCTGCCCCCTCCCCCTGCCAAGGCAGGGTCACCTGGAGCAGGTGACACAGGAACAATTGGGTTTGGAATGTCTCCAGAGAAAGAGCCTCCATGCCCTTCTTGGGCACCTGTCCCAGTGCTCTGCCACCCTCACCGTAAAGTTCTTTCTCACGCTGAGCTGGAACTTCAGGTGTTTTAGTTTATGCCCGCTGTCCTGTGACTAGGTACCACTGAGAAGAGCCTAGCACCTCCTCGTGGCACCCGCCTTGGAGGCACTACGGGACCAGAAGCCGTGCGGTTCACCTCAGGTGGGTGAGCAGTACTCCTCGGCTGGAAGCAGCCTAAGCAGTCNGCCCCACTGAGCGGCCCCCGGCGCTCCCGGGGCTGCTGCCATGGAGCTGCCGGCCGTCAGCCTCAAGGTAGGGGCTTCCCCTGCCCGCGGGGCTCGGGAGCAGCGCCGGGGGAGCGGGAGGGCGCTGGGGGCTGCCGGGCGGGCTGAGCCGCGGGCGCTCGGGTCGGCCCTCCCTGTATCCCCCTCTCCTCTCTCGTTCTCCAGCCGTGTGCCTGGTCCAGACTCTGGCTGAGGCCCCGCTCTGAGCTGCGGAGCCCTCTGAGGAGGAAAAGCTGATGTTTCTACTTTTTTATCACGTGGGCAAAGGCTGTGGAAGTTCTGAATGCCGGGAAGCCGAGTCGGGGGAGGTTTAGGTTGGATTTCAGGAAGACGTTTTTCTCAGAGGGGGGTCAGGCACTGAACAGGCTCTCCAGGGCAGTGGGCACAGCACCGAGCCCGTCTGAGTTCAAGGAGCATTTGGACAACGCTCTGAAGCACAGGATGAAGTTCTTGGCGTGTTTTGTGTAGGGCCAGGAGTTGGTGATCCTGATGGGTCCCTTCCAACTCAGTGTATTTTGTGATTCTTGGTTAAACCCACCAGGTGATGACTCCAAAGTTTGCTCTTACTTCAGGGATATTGCTAAAGTGGCCAAGGAATGGGCAGAGACAACTCCATAGTGTCCATGGAGGTTTCCAGCTCAGCTGACCAGAGCTAAGCCAAGATAAACTCTGCACAAGATCCTGAGCAAAGTTTTTGCTTGTCAGACAAAGTATCTTAGAAAGATAAGTCCACTTACCTGGGGGTTATCATCTGGGATAACTGCAATTGCTTCTCTGCTGGGGAGGGCAGGCTCCAGTTGAGGGCACTTTGGAATTTCAGTGAATATCTGATAACCAGAGAAAGGAGATATAAGAGACTTAACCAGTTACATTACATTTTTCACTTCTGGAAGAAGCACTTCCTTGCTGACAAGCCAGTGGATGTTAAAATCACACTTGGTTTGCTTTTGATGTTGGTGTTTGATTCTGAAGTCTTCTGTGCTACCAGACATGTGGCATTTTCCTCTATTTTTTTTTTTTGTCTTTCACATTTTCAGAGCCCTGAGATTTCTAGGTGTGTGTGTCCTTTCCCAGCTTCACTACTTTGTGATTTCATTTAATACAGCATGGTTCAGGTGCTTTCTTTGGTTAAAGTTTTGCCCAGAGAGTGAAAGCATCACTGATCACATCAGGGGTATTTTTGCTGGTGATTCGTTAAGCTGTGAGCAGTGGCCTTGGACCAGGCTGCCTGTGGGTTGGATGGGAAAATAGCATTATCTCAGCTACCATTGTTAATTCAGCTTTGTACAGGACAGCTTTCATGTGGCAATATTAAATAAAAGATATTCATATAATGATGAATACCCCTCTTACTAGTTCACCAAGAAAAGCAACTTCCCTTGTCAGAGGCAAGTAAGCAAATGGATTTTTCAAGGCCCAGCATGTGGATTATATTACATTCTGGAAACTAGCTGATACTTTGCTCTGACAAGTTTGGACTATTGTGTGATTCCCAGGGCACTAGGAAGATTAAAAGATCTTGCCTTCTGCTTTGTTTTTTAATTTGGTTTGATTTTCTTTTTTCCATGCTAATACATCAATGAAAACTAAGGACATTTAATTAAAAAGTTTGCCAACACGAAATAAATGTTCTGCCATGAGAAATGGAGATAGGAGAGCTGAAAAACACTGATTGCTCAATGAATGAGTCACAAAGACAACAAAAACTAAAATGTTGCCTTTCTTTTGTCTCAGACAACCATTCCCCAATCTCTTACTAGATAAGCATGGGCTTGTCCTGGGCGAACTGTTGTCAGCATTAAGAAATTCCTTGTTGTCCAGTCTGCCAGTTCTGCCCTGAGCTGAAAAGCCAGAAATAGGCAGTTAATAGTTGTACCTACGTCTTCACAGAGTTAGGGCTTGATTCCCTGGGAAATACCACAAAGGTGGGGAAGATTCTTGCTCAGAAAGGGCCTGGAAATAACACACACTGCTACTGTTCATTGGCATGATCTGCTTACGGGTTCTGTGAGGTTATAAAGATGAGCCTCGTGATAGAAGTCGTTCCAGGAAAGCTGCATGACTGAGCTGTGTTTGTGCCAGAATATAGCAGTATCTTAGCCTCAGGGTCTTTCTTTAAGCTACTTGCAGAGCTACAAAATTAATGTAGCAGGTTTTGCCCTGGAGTGGGTGGGGAACATGCTCATGGAACAGGATCTACTGGCTGGGTTCTGACAGCCATGCTCAGCACAGCCATGACAGCTTGACACCTGTGATTACTGAAATAATCATGCAGAGCCTCAAAATAGAACCTTTGACTTTGATCAAGCCTGGACAATGCCCTACAATCCATGTGCCTGGAAAGACACATTTTGTGCTTAGGCATTTGTAAATGCTAAGTCACAGAATCAAGGCATAATAGAGATGTCTGTATGTCATGTGGTTCAACCTCCTGCTCAAAGCAAGGCAAACTGCAAAGTGGGATCAAATAGCTCACTGCAAAAATCAGCTGAGTTTTAAAATAAGAACAGAGCCATGACAGCCCCACTGGAGAGCCTGTCCCACTGCTTAAGCAGTCTCATTATTATCACTCTGTTATAATATAGAGGAGCATCCTCACAGGTGGCCACTCAGATTCATATTTTGAATTTGTGTGTTCTCAAGTGAATGTCACTCATAGAGTAGGTGAGCTCACTCTAAAATAAAAAAAAAAGTAAAATAGAAATTTAGATACAACAAGAAAATAATTGTAATTTGGAACTGTTTAATTTTTAACTTGGTCAAAATTCAACCTTTTGCTAAGTTCTGTGCTGAAGCATTGTTAAAGGAGTTCCTATTCCAAAGAGTTTCTCACCTAATGAGACCCTAGCAGACCTGGGCTCTTTTTATGCTTGGCAATTAATTCCATCACATGCCAGGATTTGCAAAGGAGGTGGGAATTCTCCTTAGTTCTCCCCAGTTTCCAATGGGATGCTTTTAATGACACAGCCATCCTTTTTCCCAGAAGAGATGGGGACAAAGGATCACCTTTCTTATTTTCTGCTCTCACCACTAGTTCAAGTTTAGGAGTTATTTTCTCAAAAGAAGAAATATATATCTGTCTTAGCTACAGACTTAAGTCCTGGACAGATGGAAAAAATTTAAATTTTTCTGCTGTCTTATCAAGACACTGCCTGCAAATTAACTTATCTCACACAGTAACTGTAGTTTTTCATTAACACTATATTTTCTATGTTAAAACATATCAACACCACCAGCCAATTCCATAATGCACTGAAGAACTGTCAGGTAAATTGGACTAATAACTGAAAAGGGAATATCTTGGTTTTATTTCAGCAGTCAGTCATGGTATCAGCCCTGGTTTACCTGGCTTTATGCTGATCACTAAACATACTTCATAATTTAGTAACTGCAGTATTGATCTAGACAGCTTTAAAAAAAATCCCACCCTGCCTAATTATGTTAACTGGTGAGCCTTGAGGGGTCTTGTGGGTATGTAACATGCAATTAAATACTACCTAATTAAGAATTTTCCTGATGTTGTGATAGTCTCTTGAGTAAATGCTATTTGCATGTCTCCATTCTTACCCAGGAACATCTTGTATTTTACTGATTTAGCAGTTTTTCAGTTGTGTCTGTGGTACAATTTGGGAGAAGGGGAAACGTGGGGATTGGTGAAGCATTTTGTAAGCTTTCATGAACAATTAAAAAAATTAATTAATGAAAGTCTGTCTAAGCAGAGTTTGAAGTTAGAGCAAAGTCTAGTGGGATGGGGCAGTGCAGTGCAGGAGGATCAGGAAGGAAGTCACTTTGTGGTGTCCTGGCAGAGCAGTGTGAGCTGCAGCAGCTGGGCCCTGTGCTTCACTTATGTCTCAGCTTCACTCTCTTCTCCAGCAACGAGTTTTGTTTTAAGTTAGAGCATGGAGAGATGTTTTAAGTCAAGGAATCTTGACTTAAAAGCAGGGTGTCAGTAGATCTTCATTTCTTTTTAGTGTCTTAATGCTCCTATCTGCATACAGCTTTCTTGTGTCCATGAGTAATTTAGGCTTTTGCTATGTACTCATTTCCTATTTTCTTTTTTTTCCTTTGTGGGGCAGTGTGCTTCAGAGGGGTTTTGGTAATGTGAGTTTGGTTTTTTTATACCAAGGCCAGCATAAATGCCAATTTGGAGCCTTTCTAACAGCTAGGGAAAAAATGGAAGTGTGCCTGTATCCCATGGATCCTCTGAGATGTCCAGGTTTCAGCCTTTCTTTAGGGAGGCTGTCTTCCATATTCTTGTTTTCATGAATGTTAGAGAGCAAATATGATCTCCCTTTTCTGGAGTGACCAGCAGGCTATACCTGTAGAAAAAGCCTGAAGTGATGTATTGTGGTTCCCATTTGCTCTCTGAATAAACATGTAGGGTATGTTTCCTTGGTTACAAAAATGGCAAGTGGTGGTGAAAAGAATCTTTGTATCACTTATTACAGTAGGATCCTTTCTTCTTGGATTTGTCCCATTAAGCACAAGGATCAGGATCATTAAGGACACATGCAAAGTACAGAATTTGTGACAGCATTATCTTAATGCTACTGAGGGCACTGTTGGCATTTGGACCTGGTGGCTTCACTGGGAGTGAAAAGAGCTGTTGTGCTCTGGCAGGGTCAGGTTCCCAGAGACCTGGAAGAAGCCTTCAGGTCTGTTAATACTGCAGTGAGGTTGGACCACTGCTCTGAACAGACTGGAAGGAGGTAAAAGAAGGATTTGCTGAGGACTGGAGTGAAATTCTGGGAGCTAGAGGCATGGCTATCCATGGGCTTTTTGGTGATGGGATGCCAGGTCGGTCATGTATAAACTGTGTGAGCACAGTGTGAATCAGATTGCCTTTCTGGGCAAACTCCTCTGGAGTTCCAAAACTAATAACCCATTTAGAAATGGCTAAGTGGTCCCTGAATCAGCTGTGCACAGAGATGACAAGAATGAATGACTACAGTGTAGCACAACAGGAAATACTCAGCAACAGATGTGGAGAAGAACAGCTTTGTCCTCACTATCCCAGTTGCCTCACCATCTTTCTGCACTGGTTCATGGGTCCAGGCCACTCTTCCACCCATCCCTTGATGACAAGATGGTGTTGATCCTCCCAGAGCTCTCCCAACATGCTGACCTGTCTTCCTGTGTGTTTTTTTTCATAGGCTATCATTTTGGTACACTGGCTGCTCACAGTGTGGTGAGTGATTATTGTGGCCTGGGGGAGAAGAGGGTATTCCTTCAAACTCGGAATGGGATGTTCCCTGGGAATCAGCACTCCCTGATTGGGCCTGTGGGCAAGAGGATCCTAAATCTAAGAGTGAGGTGTTGGTATGGGAACAGGGATGACAGCAAACTCTTGCTTATTGTGAATGTGAGCTGGTTTTTTTTGTCTCATTTGGCAGGGGATGCATGAATTACATGTTGCCAGTCTCCTATGCCTGGGGAAATTTCAGTGTCCTTGCAGTGGGGATCTGGGCCATTGTGCAGCGAGATTCCCTTGATGCCATAACGATGGTGAGTGTAAGAGTATTGGTCACCCCCAGGTTGCTCAGGAAGATCGTGGAGGGCAGAGTCTTTGTGATGATTTTCAGCTGCTCCCAAAACAGCAGTGAACAAGTCAATTCCTTGTTTGGGTGGATTTGGGGTTTTTTAAAGACAGCATATAAATCTATGAGCTCTGTAAACCATGGTAGGAAGCATTCACTGTCAATTATTTTTCTTCTCAGAGATGAGACATACTTGATTCTTCATTTTTTCACCTGCTATTGTGACTTGTAGTGCCAGATGAGGACTCAAAGTGTTTAATATGCCTGAGTTGGAGGGGCTTTGTAAAACCCTTTTCTGAACACTGAATAGATTGGCANAAGATACCTGACAGATGTGAAGAAAAGGCATGAAATACAAGATCATTCATCTAGGGGTATCTGTCTGCCTGGGGCAGTACCAAGAGTGCTGTGTGATACTGGGGAGAAGGATGATTGTGCAACACAGATCTCACAGGAAAGAGATGCTGACTGTTCCTGTCAGCGGTTAAACCCTTGTTCTGTTCATGTCCCATTCTCTCTCCTTGTTTCCAGTTCCTGACTGGCCTGCTGCTCACAGTCCTCACAGACATCATTCACATCTCCATCTTCTACCCTTCACACGACTTCCTCAGTGATGCAAAGCGTTTCAGCATAGGCATGGCCATCTTCAGCCTCCTCCTCAAGCCTGTGTCCTGCTACCTGGTGTATCGAATGTATCGGGAGCGTGGGGGAGAGTACACCTTTAACATAGGTAGGAAGCTTTTTCTGCTTCACAGCAGTGTGGGCCACCTCCTCAGGTGTTCAGGGACTGCCTTGCACTTTGGACCCTTCAGCCTGAGATCTGTGCAACTGGATTCTGCTCTCCTTTCCAGACAGATGGGTGCTTGCTCTGTCTTGTCCATGTTTGTATTCCCATTTTGTCATTCTGTTGTGTCTTTGGCCTTAAATTTATGTTCTTCCTCTCTCCCCTTGCAGACCTGAAGTTTTTGACAGCCACTTTGCCCACAATGGTGTTGAGAGGCTTTTCCTCTCTTCCTCCTGCATTTGTGTGTGTTTGTTGGAAACTTTTGTGTCCTTTCCTTGTCAGCCCTTTCTTTTCCTTCTGGAGGAAAGTAGAGGCAGTATTTCCTCTGGCTGGATTATGAACAAGAGGGAAATAAAGCTGGATTTCTGACTCCATGCTTTCTGTGGGCCTCACATGTCCTATTTACCTTGATTGCTTTGAACATTGTTCCTCAAGTGGAAAATGGGGTTAATGTTCACTCGACAGGAATAAGCTTGGAGACATTTAATTTTTCCCCTGGTTGTATTTGATAATGATAATGTGGAAGATTTGCCAGAGATGGGCTGTGGTTAGATGTTCTGGGTCTTGGTCAGCTTTACCAAGCATGCCTGGTGCTAGTTCATGCCTGGGCAGCTGCCAGGGATTGTTTGCCAGGGACTGTTGTTTGAATTGCCACTGGCAGACCTGCAGCCTGAATCAGTTCTGTTTGTCATCCTAAGAAGGCTGTGCAGGACAAAACTGGTGTACCTGCATTACAGTGTCTGGAAGCTGTCTCTTACTCTGCTTTGGTGGTAGCAAAGATCACACTCCTGGGAAAAGAGGTGGGAACCTGCAGAGGAGGAGAAGCCATGCAAGGAAGCCATGGCTTAGGGCACTGTGTGCTATTTGCATCTCTCTGCTAGTGGAGTGTGGATGTCATCTCTGCCAGCTACTTGTGAAAACCCAGATGGATAGGTCTTTCCTGGGTCAGGAGGCATGAGTCACCTGCAGGGCCTTGTTGTGTCAGTTTTTGTTAGCTGCTCACTCTGCTTGTTAGTGGGATTCAACATGTGTATCCCATAGAAGGTGCAGGTAACACTGAGCAGTTCATCTCTTTGCTTGGAATTTGGGAGCACTTCTTTTCAACCACACTATCCCAAACTGAGAGTCTCCTCAGGCACAAGTGGGAATTCAGACACTTTGTAGTTTCAAATCCTCTCCTGAACTGTCTTTCTTACAAGATTTTCAGTACTGTGTGTTGTTTTGTGCTGACTGTGCTTGACAGATTTCCTCTAATTTTCCTGCTATTTGGCATTTTCTTTTGAACCCAGCAGTGTTGAAATTTTCCTGGCCTTTTCTCCTTTGTATTTCCTTCTACATGAAGTCCTTTGCTGCTTAGAACAAACCCCTCATAGCCTGGTGGCTATCTGTGATTCAGGTTGCTTTCTCCTCATGGCAAATGCCTAGCCCATAGATAAAGAGTTGTCCATACACATTCTCTGCCTCCTCTTTCCCTGCTCATCCCCTGGACAGTAACATGATTTTGCACAGACAGATTGTTCATGGTGCAGTTAGGAGCACTGTTGGATTCAAATTTGGTGCCACACTTGAGGCACAGCTGCATTGTTGGGAAGAGTGGTTCATGGATGTATCATGCCTTTAAATCTATGCTGTCAGCCAGCCACAGCTCCTCAGCTTCTGGCTCTGTCTGTTCATTTTTCCATGAGCTCTCATACACTTTATCTTGCTGAAGTACACTGTTACAGGAACCTGTTGTGCTGCTAAGGGGTGTTGTGGCTCTTGCTTTCCACACAGCCATGTGGCTACTACTGGGAGAGCAATTCCCAAGGAAAGAACAGGCATGTTGGAAGGATGACTTTTCTTACCTCCTGCCTGTTCAGTGAGGATCACAGACTACAGGTGCTGTGAGCTGGTAAAATAAGTGCTCCAGAACTGCTGGTTTCTTCTAGAGCATTCAGTCCTTGTGCTTTTGCCTTTGTGCCAAGCTTGTTCTCCTCCTTCTCCACCCAGGTGTCACTGGTGCAGGCCAGGACCGCAACACCTACGAGCCCATTGACCAGCCAGACGTGCCCCCACAGTGGACTTCCTCGAGCAAGGCAGCCCAGCCGCCCTACTGAGGCACCTGCAGCCCAGGACACACACTGCCCTTGCCCAGCCAAGCCTTCCACTCTTCCCATGGAGCAGCAGCACCTGCTACTGGGCAAACAGGAGGAGATCTGATGTTTCTTTGCCTACCTAAAGGTTAGGCAAGTGGGTTCTGCAGTAAGTCCAGAAGATCCTGGAGGTGTCGTGTTAAGCACTGTGACTCTCTGTAATCCCAGTACTCTCCTTTCCTCCCTCCACCTCAATCCCTCCTGTGTACATGGGACTGGATGCACCTTCTGCAGTCTGCCAGTCTTTCATTGTGCTTCCTCTTCATTGTAAGAGAACCACTCCAAGTGCTCCTGGACAAGCAATCTTTAAAAGGCTCATGGACTGCCCTAAACAGTACAGCATAACCTGATTTTATGCAAATATATTTCCAGGAAACATCAGGGAGTTGCCAAGAGCTGGTTTTGATGGCATTATTTAACTTCTTGTGCTCCCAATATCTGGTATTGGGTTTTATTAACTGATGCTTTTATGCAAGTTGAATGTCCTTCAGGATACTTAAAATGACTCTTGAATGTAGATTCTAGATCCTTTGTGCCTTGAAATATCCTTTTGCCTTCAGCTGCCTGTCTTAACAAAACTTGAAATGTTACATTTTTCCAAGAAAACTATAAAATGAACACAGATTTTCTGTGTTAGAAAAAAGTTACTCTGGTCACTTATGTCTCATTTGAAAATGTAGTTTTTCCTGAGGGCTTGGGACTGTAGCCAGGCAGTCTGGGAGGGTCATTATGAGGGAAGGTCTACAGGGCTCTGATGGCTTTTAGTTTGAGCTTTACTCTGATAAGTAGAAGATACTGAATGTAATTGTGTGGGTGGGAGGATGGGCTGGTAAAATGGGGATTGAGGAAAGATGGACTTATTTACACTGCAGACATGAGTTCCATTGGGTGTGACAAATTGTAGACTCTGTTGTTAGGCACGATAAATCCATCTTGCTGTGGCTTTCAGGTAAAAAGATTCTAAAAAAAAGAAAACCAACAAACAAAACCCCAGAAGCAAACAAACAAATTTCGACAGGATTCATTTACAAAAGAAAAGGGGTAAGTTAGCTTTGGCAGAATTGTAGTGCTAGGAAGATATGTACTTTCCTGAAGCAAGTTAATTTTCAAAATTTATATCTGTTATTTTACAACTGCATTTCTTGCAGTTGCATTTCTTGACAAGACCTGTTGCTGTGTTGATTCTTCAGTAACCAAGACCCCTGTTGACTTTGCTCTAACCTCCAGAAGCGTGCCATTTGCATTTTTAAAACCAAGCAGTTTTCTCCCAATTTTGATCACTTCAGATGTAAGCAGGTGCTTCCTCTATTCTGCTGCACAAGCACTACAGTGACCTCTTGGTGTACCTGGACCAAGCACATGGTAAAAGCCATAGAAGTGTTGTACATTCATTTTACAGCGTATACATATGATAGGGCACAAGAACAGGAATCGGTCTGTTCTTGTGATTAGATGGCAAATAAGGAAAAAATAGGCAGAAATTACTGGGGCTTGTGGAGTTCCACAACCTTTATGTGAATTGGTTTCTTCAGCTCTTTAGAACTACAGTGACAGCACAGATCTCTGAATAACACATTGAAATGTTTAGGGTTTTTTTATCTAGACCCATGGACCACAGATTGAAAATCACTGCTTTAAATGCTGTGGGGTTTGGGTGTTGGCTCAGTCAGTTATATCTAGGGAGGCTTTCCTGATGATATGTGTTGGAAACAGCCATCTAGCTGACCTGCCATGTGTTTTTCTGTGGAAAATTTGGTACATTTGGGAGCCCTTGGGGAGCAGAGCAAGGGCAGGAGTGACACTCAGCTTACAGTGCCTCAAGGATACCTCTTTTGGGCAGTAAATCAGAGGTGATGCTAAAAACAGACCCCTCTTCTGGCTGAGGAGGAAAGAGAGTGTTTGTACCTGGTTCAGGACGAGAGGGGATTCATGGACCGGCCGTGCCAGAGCAAGGCTTCGCTGGGGTGGGGCACTCGTGGGCCCTCAGCGAGATCTCCTCACCCAGACGTGTGCGATGCTCCATTCGGCTGGTTTTGCTTTGTTTTTATAAAATCCTCGGGTCTGGCTGTGCCCTCGGCGGTGAGAGGGCAGCTCCCAGATTAAGCCTAGCCCGCCAGAGCAGGTGCCTCCCTCAGCGCCGGGAGAGACGTGGCGCCTGTCCTGAGGCAGCGGCCGGGACAGGCGCGTCTCCCGCCCGGGGTCAGCCCCTTCTCCTCGGCCGGGACCCGGCTTTAATTAGCCATGGCCGAGAGCGGCTTTCCGCGGCCATCTGTATCCCCGGCCACCGACCTAATCGCGGGGATAAGCTGCTTATGGAGCCCCAGCTGGAGCGGGCGCTGAAGGGGTCGAGGCCGGCCGGCCGTGGCCGCGGAGGAGGCGCCGCCTCAGACGCATGTGGGCAGTGCCCGGGGCCCAGCAATGCCGCCCGAGCTTCTCGCAGTGGGTAAGCGGAGCCCTCGGCGCTGCTGAGCGGAGCCTGGGCCCTGGGCGAGGTTCTCGCTCCCGGTGCCGCCTCCCGGGCCAGCGGCGGGTGCTGGGTGGCAGCGCCGGGGAGGGAAGGCGGCCTGTGTGTGCCTGGGGAGCTCGCGGGCGTCATGCGGCAGCAGCGATGGTGTTCGGTTTGTAACGCTGAGCAGTGTCGGGGAAAAACTGCTTTCTGAGGCACCTGAAGGAGTAATCACTGCCCCCAACCTGGAATGTGAAATGCAGCAGCCTTGGTCTGCAGGGATGGGGAAATGAGCACTGTGTATGCAGTGCGTGTGTGTTTGTTATGGGGCTGGAGTTGTTACTGTATTGCTGAAATGGCATTTGCTTCAAAGAGCTTGGTTTACTTTTCATGAGCTTTGCTATATACTTTCTTTTGCTTATAACAACAGAAATAACTTGATCATCTCAGTTTTTATTTACTTAATTGAATTTGTTTCAGGTTTTAATGCATTAGTGTGTTGCTGCAAAATGTGTATATAGTAAGCATGCATTAAATATTTTAGTTGGAATCGTAAAAGTTTATATAAAATCCATTGGTCATGGATTTTGCAGTTTATAAATTGTGCAGTTCACCTTGAGTATCTCTTTCGGCCTCAGAACCAGTTTTAAAAAAGATCTTCATAAAACCTTGTTGTGAGTGAGATTAACCCTACTGCTTAAAAGCTATTATGTTAAAGTCCTGAGTAGCAATTTCAGAAGGCAGACAAACATGATTTTGAAAGGATGCTATTTCTTCCAGATCTCAATGAGCCTGAAATTAGGAATGAGTGAGGTGAAGGACACCATCTGAAATAACCATGGTGATGTATTGAGAACCTGGTACTCAACACAAAGAATTGAAATGGAGAGCTAAAAAAAATCACAAGTTATCAAAATTATTATCAAGAAAATAGATTATGTCCAGATTCTTGAGCATAAGAGCCAGGTTTTGGGTGTTCAGAGAGCAAAATAACACTGATAAACATGGTGGGTTTATGATCTTTTGCAATTTAAATCCTTTGTAACACCCTTTTGTGATACATTGCTTGTTGATGGAATATTTCTGGGATGCAAGGAGTGCTTCCTTGGAACACCAGTCCACTGCATTTTGTGGTTATACTTCATGCAGTGATAGGCACCCTAAAGAAGGCAGCTGTGCTTTGTCTGTTCACTCTGTAGTTGCCAACTTCAACTTGTCTGGAAAAAATAATGGGATCTTTCCGTTCATGGCACCCTGGGTGATGTATGAAAGGCAGTAACAGCAGTTCCCAGGGATAATTGCAACGCTGCCTGACTGTCTCCTGCTGCTTTAGGAACTGTGTTCACCCCCGAGATTGTGGTGATTACTGAAGGAGTTTGCATGTGAGAGGGAAAAAACGAGCTGTTACAAACAGGGACAACTGGGCCTCAAATGCTCTCTTAGAAGAGAATGAGATAAACACAGCTTGGAAACAGTGCAATTTGACAGGAGGCTTTCTGGGATTAGAGTGTGTTTGAAAAAGACAATGGGCATTGATTTCATAGGCCGTTGCTGTCTCTTCTTGGATTGACTAGGGGGTTTTTAAGATGATAGAGCTGTGTGTCTTTATACAATACCATTTTCATTTTTAAAAAGAGAGGTGGAAAAGGATGGTGGTTAGAATGACAGTGATTGACAACTTGCTTTTAAAATCTGAGGGAATGGAAGCACAGCCCTTTCAAACTGCACTTACCTGTTTGCAGTAACTTAAGAATCTGTTCTCAGCCTAAGTGTTATATGTATAACCATCAGACTTAGTGGCTAGACTGCAAATTAGCTCTCCCAGCTATAAATCTTCCAGATTAGGGGACAGTGTGGCTTCTCTGGGTATGTAAACATGGTTTCATCCTTTAGTGAGGACAAGAGGAAATAAGTCTGTGTAGCCTTGAACCTTTGCAGGGCTGTAGCATGATATGTGAACAAATTTTCACTTGTAAAGCAGTTAAAGAGAACTCTAAGTCAAGGCCCTACCTTTCCTATGAGCCCTGGAGAAAATATGAGTATGGAGGAGTTGGATTTCCCATCAGTGATGAGGGGTAAGCATTGTACACCAGCTGGAACCATGTTGCTGTGACTTCTGTGAAAACATTTTTTTTACACCTCTTGTTGGTTGGTGTCATGTAGATCTGGTGAAATATAAAGCATCCAGTAAAAGCTGCTCCACACCTTGTCTTGGCAGTGGGATAATTCAGCCTTGCTAGCAACAAGTTCTTTCTGGGACTGCAGGTATATAATGCTGGAAGTCTTTGTTTTCCAGGTTTTTTGTTGAGAACTGAACCTGTCCCTTTCAGTCATTCCTGCTCTGCCAGGTATGATTGTCTGCTGAAAACCAGGAAGAGAGTAGTGTCCATAACACTGTCAGGACCAAGGCTGGTGGATCAGAGACAAGAAATTCACAAGGCTTTGGCAAACTAGGCAAGATGAGATAGGAAATACTCATGGTCCTTTGCTTATATTTCTTCTTCTTTTCCTTCAGAGCAAAGAAACATTCAGAAGAACGTGAATTTCAGTCTGTATTTGGGCACTAGAAGTCGAGTAGAGATTTCTCGTCCCTGGCCTGCAGCTTTCAGTGTAAGCCCAGAGACAGCAGCACAGGGCTAGCTGTGTACCACACCTCTGTCAGATGGGAAGAGATCCCAGTCTGAGACAGACTAATCTCTCCTGCCCTTCTCAGCTGTTCCTGGACACTGCCAGCCAGTTCTCCAGTTCCTGCTTGCTGCAGCAGAACAATCTGCTCTAGGCTGCAGCAGCACAGCCCTAAGTGTGTGGTTCACTGCTTCATCAGTGCTCCTTCCTGTGAATCTCCCCCAGAGGCACTTGCACCTTGAGGCTTGTGATTTAGAAGGGAGAAGGAGTGAAAGTACTGACTTTCCTCAACAGCACCATCAGGAAGCAAAGGCAGCTGGTAGCTGCTCTGTACACACTGCTCACCATCACTATTCAGAAAGAAGGAACAAGAATTGTGACTATCTGGTGGAAACCCAACAGCATCAGCCTTCTGCTGCTTCTTGTATGGATCCCATGAACCCTTTACTGGTCAATGCACATTGGTCATTTCATGCTGCAGATTCCCCTCTTAGGCATGAATTAGTGGTGGGTCCTTCTTTAAGGAGCTCAAGTGAAAGTGTGAATGCTTGTCACAGTTCAGCCCTGACTGGGGGGGATCTTGATCCATCTAATTTGGAGTCCTTTCAGTATCTTTTGCAATCCTCATGGATTTCTGCTAGGTTGTACTGTTCAGTCCAGAGGCTTAAGCAAGAAAGTGCTTTGATGGGGATACGGGGTTCCCTCCCTCTGGAGCCTGAGTCTTCTCCAGTCACTGGCCATTCGTGCTTTGCTCCTGATGATTTACGTCCCAGTATCCTGACCATGGGAGAACAGCTGGCTGCAGTAAAAAACAGTGCTGCTCAGGCAAGACTGAAATGGGCTGTCCCATTTGCTAAAGACTGGAGCCTTAGTGCAGTGACAAGGGACTTCAGTCCTGCTGAGCCTCTCTTTGCCTCTCACAGATATGGATACATTGGCTCAAACACATGGAGAACCAAAATTTCAGGTGGCATCCAACCACAAACTCTTGCTTCTGGAGTGGGCTCTGGCAGGCTAGTGGATACAGAAGCAGATCCCTCCTTCAATTGCTCCCCTTTCTTCAGATGCCAGTCCCTGGTAAAGCCATCTCTGGAAACTGGTAGTCTTTGTGTTCACAGAAAAAGTCATTCTCCTGAAAAGGCTGTTAAAGGAGAGCAGACATCTAATGGGGCATCTCCATGTGTTGAGTCTTGGAAGAAAGACCTTTCAGCCAGTCTCGATCCAGAGGGTCTGCAGGTGTTACTGGAGACAGATTTGGGGGAGGGTCAGGTGAATGTTGGTGTAGCCATGTATGGGACTCCTACAGAAGTGTGTGTGAGTGTTGCTTCTCATCCTGGAGATAAAGAGTGTAGACCAGGCCAGCAGCTTAGTGTTAAATCTGTGGAAGTCAACAACTCACATGTTAAGTGCAGCAAAGAGTCAGAAGAGATGTGTGACTCCAGGTCACGAGCAGCCAGGAGAACAGCTGCAGTGGGCAGCTGCCAGTCCAGTCCTTTGGGCACACTGGCTGGAGAAGGCTTTAGTGACCATTCTGGTGTAGATTGTATGAACATGAGCAGAGAAGGAAGGAAAAACAATTACATCTACCAAAGCAGCTGGAGGAATTTGGAAGCTGATGGCAATCTCGAGCAGTCTGAAGAATGTTCTGTAGAGAGGAATGCCAAAGAACCACGGTGCTGTGAAGAAGGGAGCCAGACACAGAAAACTGTGCCCAGAGAGGTGAGGGTGTGCTCACTGTGAAGCATCCCTGTTCACAGGTATTACTTGTGCTTGTTTCTGCCACTTGCTAGAGGTGCAGAATTGAGGTACAAGTGATGGGGATGCTTGTCCCATAGTTTTTTCTTACCACTGAATGGCCAGAATCTCATCTCTTACCAGTCCTTCTTCATCCCAACATATCCATCTTTCCATCTCACATGCTTCTTCCTAAATATCAGCTTGTCAACTTGGTTGTTTTTGGGAATGTAAACACCCATTTATATTCTCTGATCTGCATGCCGAGGGAAAGCATTAAACTGGTTTTTACTGTGCACACTGTTGCAGGGCCCTGAGATTTCAGGCTTTTTGTGCCTTTTCATGTCTGAAGGATGTAAGAATATTCACAGAACAATGGTGTGGGAGCAGTGTCCAAGGCATCCCACATAATACATGACCTTGAGTTAGCCCTGTTCTGGTCTCCATCCAAAATGATGTGTGCCACAAACAGAAATTCTTCAACAGAGTGGAGCAGTGTGAATAACTGAATTACCGTCTCTTGTCTGTTTGCAGATCACAGAGAACAGCTGCTGGTCATTGAAGGTGAATGAGCAAAGGTAAAAAGACTGTGTGTAAGTGTGAGTGTGCTGGTAATTAACAGAGGAGCACTTCTGGAAAGTGACTGAGGAGCAATGTCCCTGGGAACATTTGGGTGTAGGACTTAGCCTACATTAATCTGCTGTGCTTGGCTGAGGGACTGCATCCACTTGTTTTTAAAGGGTTGTCATTTAGAATGGAGCATGATCTAAAAAAGAATTTCTGTATCTTTTCAATTCTGTCTTCTAAATTCAGCCTTGGTTGTTGCTAGCAGTGAAGAAGTGTTGGTACCATCAGTGCTGTTCTTCAGTGCAGCAAATTCCAGTGTGCTCACTGCACAGTTAGAGAAGATCAAGAGCTAGACTTATCCTTGAGGTGGAATTCAAATTTGTGGATAAGTCATGAAGGAGGTTACTACCAGTTTAGCAACAGTGATTCCTCACTTTGGTGTGAGATTGCATGTTTTCCATTCTTTAGAAACAGTGATTTGAAATAACCTCTTTATGGCTGAACTCTGATTGCCACCTCCTAGCTGGTTTAACTTCCCTTTCTGTTAACTGGAGCTCACCTCTGCTTTTTGTTTTTGAAGTTCCTGGCATTTGAGTGACAGGCAAATCCTAACAAGGTGTTTCCAAGCCTGGAAGAGACATATCCTTCAGAAGAGGGCAGCCAGGCAGCTTTACAGACAGCAGCTGCTTCAGAAGGGCCTTGGTGCTCTGCAGTGGACTGTGGACCAAAGGAGGACACAGCTGGAGGTGGCCCAGCAGAGACATGCTTCAACTCTGCTAGCTGCCAGCTTCCAGAGGGTGAGCACTGGCTAGGGACAGGGTGCCAGGAGTGGTGCCTTTTTCTGCTGTGCAGTCAGAGAAGGCAAAAGTCCTGTTTGGATAGGGAGGAGGAAGGGGTACCCTGTGTGAAATTCACTGATGTAGACCCTGGTACCAGTACTCCATCTGCAGAATTTCTTTTAACCATGTGATTTCTTCTTCAGTGGAAGGAAGCTGTGGCAAAACAGAGCAAGAAGGAAGCTCTGCAGCCTGAGCCTTACTCCTCTACCCAAAGTTCCTCAGCAGGGGTTTTTGGACTAGGAAGATTAGCAACTATGACGACCTCAGCTCAGCATCAGCTTGCAACAGGATACTCAAAGGAAGTGGAGCAGGCTCATAGGTAAGCAAAGAGCATTCTTTTTCTATTATCTTGGACAAAGGGAGGTCTACAAACCTAGAGACATTTTTTTCTCAAATGATGGCAGACTTGTTTCCATGTCCTTGGATGTATTGCTGTGGATAAACACTGCAAGAATTAGTAGCTTAGTGTTAAGAACTAAACAATCCTATTTCAGAGTTTCTATGCACCAGTGTTTGCAGTCTGATTTGAGTGTCTGACACAAATACTCCTGTAATTATTCTTGGCTTCAGCTATCACCTGCATATGTGATACAAGTGTAAATGAGGTTGGAGTGAGGCAATAATCCAGTCTCTAGCAGTGTATTGACAGTAGAGGTGTCAAAAGAAAAGCCTTTTGTTGAGCCTTCTAATTCTGAAGGCAGAAGAACAAGTTGAGACAAAAAGAGAGGGGAAAGCCCTGAATTCTGTTCTGTGAGTGCCTCTTTGGACAGCTGGGGGTTCAGGCATGTTCGTGGCTCTTTCAGGATGGAGGGAGAACTGTGGACACGGCTTCGTCATAGGCAGAGAGGAGAGGAGTTCTGCTGGAGAGCTGAAGCAATCAGAGACATGAGGCGGCTGGCTGGTAAGCACACGTTCCAGAGCCTTGGAAGAGCTTGGAGACAGTCACCCTTTCACCAGCTTTTGTGGTTTGTGTCTAGTTGTTCCTTTGAGCTCTTTCAGAACGTGATCCTGCAAGTAGCTGAGCCAGTATCTGTGATGGTGGAGGATGGCCACTCACCATGTCATACAAGTGTTGCTTCATTCCTTGTATGAATTCAGCTGCAGCACATGCTGCTCCAGCAATGTGAGCTGCTGTCCTTAAGTGTCCTTCCTGTGACAGCTTGGCATTAATGGGGAATGTTTGCTGTGTAACACTAAGTTGTTTGAAGTTCTTCTGTTATTTCTCTTCCTGTCAATCTCTTCCTGCCCTGCGACGCAGCAGCTTTCAGACTGTGGCGCCTGCAGAAGGAGCTGCTGAGCAAAGAGGAAGCCAGGCTTTTGGAAGCCCGTGCTCTGCTGGAAAAGAAGAAGCTACGAAATATTTTCTGGATGTGGCATTCCCAAAGCTTGGAAATGAAACAGATTCTTACAGTGACAACTCAAATGCAGAGAAACTTGGTGTCTTGGTGAGTTGTTTTTCATGTGAAAAATCTGTTCGCTGTGAAAGTCCAAGGAATAACAGAGCCAACCAAGACAGTAGTAGTTGTTCCATCTTAAAGCCATCTATCCTTCTGTTTTAGGAGTTAATAAAGATGAAAGTAGGGGTAGAAACTTGAAAAGGAACTGCTGTGGCCAGAGATGTTACAACTTACCTCCTGTGCACTGCCAAAACTTTTTTGTCCTGACTTCTGATGTCCAGAAAGACCAAACCTGAAAGCAGCCACTGTGCTGCTGTGCTCTAAGCATGACAGTGGCTTTTTAATGAAATAAACAAATATAAGCTCAGGGAACAGCTTCTGTCTGTCTTTCCTGAACTAAACCCAGTCTCAGGAAGACATATAAGCTTGTATGAGGGTTTTTCAACATTTTCCTTTGGTATTCTCAGGTGCTTCAGTACATGGAAGGAGACTGTTGAGCAGAAGGCACTTGACAGGTGCAACCTGGCCCATCTCAGAGCAGTATCACTGAGGAAGCACTTCCAGAAGTGGGTTGAGATGCTGCAGGTCAGAGGAGATGATAAGCAGGCAGTGGTGAACCTCTTCCTCCTACGATGGAGGCAGCATTATGGTGAGGAGCTTGGGGTCTGTGCAGAATCTAAACTTTAGAGGTGCTTAGGCTCTTTCTTCCTCTTGTTGTACAAACAGCAGACTGAAAACAGACTATTTTCTGGTTGTGTCAGTGAAGCTACAGGAAGGTTTGTCCCTCTGCTTCATAAACCAAACATAAACTCTTAAACCTTGCTGAAAATAAGCAGTTAGATGGTTGGGCTGGGCTGAGTTGGAATGCCTTGAGACAATCTCTTGTTCCTTTTTATAACTGGTTAAGGAGGAGTTATAAGCTCAATAGCTGACAAGACTATGACAAAGAGGCATGAATGTCAGACACCATGGACTGGAGAGAGACAGTTTCTGGAGAAAACAGTCTACTCTTTTGATGACTTCTGCCAAAAACTGAAGCTACAGAGAGTATATCTGCTGTGGAGAACAAGGCTGTGTGAGCATCACAAAGCTGAGTGAGTGCAGAAGAGCCAGTCCCTGAGCCCTGCCCCTAATAATAGTGTCCACTTGGCTTTCTAAACCTTTTGCAAGAACTCCTTTTACCCTACCTATTGTCCATCATGTCTGTGCTAGTCACCCCCTCTGGTGTTCTTCTTCTGTCATTTACTGTCTCAGTATCTTCTGTCTCAGTTCTTTCTCTCAGACTTTGGAGCAGTGTAAACTCAGAAAAACTCTGAAATTATGGCACCAAAAGTATCTCATGCTGAAGACAATTGAACAAAGTTCTAAGCACTTGCATAGAGCTGTTTATAAGGAACCTCTTGCCATGCTGTTTTCTGAGGACCTCTCAACATCATCTGGCTTTGACAGCAGTGCAGCAGCTACTCTGACCTCTCAAAACTCATTGGAAAAGGTGAGAAGGTCTTGGTATACCCAGACTGCTCTGAGGTATTAAATTGCTGTGATTTTTCAGGGGAAAATTTCTGCTTCAACATGATATTGTCATCAGCCAACTGTGCTTAAAATTTAGTGCTGAAACTGTGGGGTCCCAAAGCTGAAATGTAATTTGAAAGTGTAAAGTCAGTGCTCTCTGTGCCTTTCCTGGTTCATCATTTAGAGATGTGGGAAGGTGCTGAGCTAGTGAGGTTCTCTTGTACACTTGCTTCTGGTTTTGGCTGCAAGGTGGAAGGGATGAAATATAAAGAGCTTCCTCACTGAGAAAGTCCATATGCCCATTTCCCCTTTTCTCAGTGTAGAAATACATGTATTTCTGGATTCAGTATGGAAATTACTAGTGTAGAAATAACTTGCCCATCACTTACATGTTTGCACTCCAGAGGTGTCCTGCCTAGCCTGCAGTTCCTTTCGATGCATTCTGGGTTTGCCTGAATCCTTGATTAGAAAAAGGAGTAAATGGTGTGGTCAGAACTGTTAGCTGAGTGCTTCACTGTGAGGACACTCACCTCACAGCCTGTTCCTCCCTTCATACCTGCAGGAATGCAGCCTCAGTGACAGCAGCCAGCACAGCTTCTCCTCCCTTCTGACTGCTGAGGATGTCACACACGTGTCGTGTCACAGTTCTTTCCTTCAACTGCACCAGTGCACAGAGCTGCCAGCTGAGCTGGGTGGGGAGCTGTGCTTGCAGACCTCCTTCCCTGGATCTGGGTGAGCTGCAGACTGGTTTTTTGGGATGCTGGTAGGAGTGACCCCTTGTTTGGACTGGCTGAATTCCTTCCTTTTGGATAATCCCTCATGCCATGTCACACCATCCTTGCAGGGGACTTTATCTCTTTTCTTTCCCTCCTCACCCAACACTTTTGTCTTGCAGAAGAAATTTATTTGTGGGCAATCAGTTCCAGTCTTTGGTGCTGCAGAGTCCAGATAATAATTCCCAGCCTCTCACCAGTTACTCTGCATGGGAAGAGGTGAGGCTAGAAAGTGTTGTGTAAAATGTAAATATACAACTGTTTTCTGCATAGCCAAATTTAGCAAAGAGCCTTTGGGTTTCAATATCAGCATGTGGAAGGTCTCACTGCTATTTTGTTTTTTTTTATTATCTCTCAAACAGAAGATTTGGGAGATTGAGGCTTTTCTCAGGGTAACTCTTCCCTACCATTTGTCAGCTGATGAGTGGAAGTGGGGCAGGATTTAAAAGGGATGTGTTAGACCATCATGTCTGGGTGTTCATGTGGGATGTGTGGGTCAGCAACAGAGCTGGGCAGCCACAGAAGTCCCAGTGGCAAGGAGAGGTGGCTGAGCTCTGTGGAGTAAGTGATGTAACAGCAGTTCAAGGGCCTTTTTTGCCTTTCTGCATTACAGGGCTGCAGTTCTAACAAGGAGGTGAAGAGTTGCTTTCAGCAGGCAGAGCAGTACTGCCTGCAGAAGTGCTTCATTGTCTGGTCAGCTCAAACTCGACATCGTGTGAAGGCCCGGCAGTACTGCAGGCGCATTCGGCTCTCTCGGTAGGGATCTTGCTTTCCAGGAGTTTCCTCAAGCTCTGTGCTTTGAAAGCTGTACACTGGCTTTAATAAAAAAAAAAGGAAAATATTCTTCCTCTAGCTATTTTTTTTTCTTCAGTGGGAGTTTTGCAGCCCATTATTTTCGGGTTTTTCCAGCTTCAAAATTACTGTGTCAGAACACAATAATTTCTGGTTTGATGGGATGCCTCACAAATTAGAGCAAGCCCAGCTCTGCTGATCATAAGTCCTGGTAACTTCTGTCCACTGAACTGGCCTTGCTCTCTACTGACTCCAAAGCTGAAGAGCACAACAGGCTTGGCACAGCCAGGACAGAACACCTTACTCCCAACAGCTTGTCCTGTCCACCATTTCCCCTGACATTTAATGGGGAAAGGATATTAACAGATGAGATGTGTTTCCAAAACTCCCTTGTGTGTATGCTTGTTGTTAAATTTTCCATTACAAAGGTGCATATCTCTGTGAGTTGTTCCTACAACCTTTGTCCTTCCCAGAGCCTTTCTCAGCTGGCGCCGCTGGGTCATGGAAAATAAGAACCAAGAAGCAGCAGCAGCCCTGAAACATGAAGTTCATTGTTACCAGATGGGTTTCAGCCTGTGGAAAAGGAGACTGGCCCAGAAAATGGAAGTTGACAGGAGATTCAGGTGTCATCTTCACCAGATGACTGCTGATGCTCTGAGGCATTGGCATTCCTGCTGGCAAAGTGAGTTACCCCATTCCACTGCATCACTTGTGTCTGTGGAAGAGAGAAGCTCTGGGAATGGTTGGGATGGAGACAGTCACACTTTTGGCTGTAATTCTATGCACTGCTTCTCTGGAAAGGCCCATTCTACTCCAGGGGTCAGTAGGTGCATGTCACTGCTGGCTATCAGCAGGACATGTGCCCTACTGCTTTGTAGTGCTTTATATGAGGGAAGATGCTCCTTTGGCACTGCTACCTGCACTACCAAAGGAGTGTTCAAGCAGTGTATTTTAGCAGCTGGGGAGTTCCATGGAGTTCCATGCAGCATTCCAAGTTTGAACATGTCTCCTCAGACCAAGCAGTCAGGTTTTGCTTCAGCCTGTGTATCTTTTGGGGTGGCTTAACAATCCTGATCCCTCAAGGAATTCCATACACTCTAAGTACTTAAGCTGTGCCAGGGAAGAAAACCTCCCAATTTTTAATGGAAAACTGCCTTGCAGATAAGAGTGGAAGCAATCTGTGATCTCTTGCAGGGAAAATTTAAAAGAAGATCTGACTGCCTTGCAGACAAAAAACTACAAGGTGAATTGAAAAGTCTCTTTAGCTGCTAAAGGGAGGACAGGAAGTCTTAGCAAGTTTGGTCCCATTTGATGCTTGCAGCAGATGTATTCTTTGCTCTTGTGTGGACTCTGCAATAGAGAAACAGTCACTGGGCTGAGCTCAGGAAGGTGTGTTCTCTCCCAGGGAAGCGTGCTCTGGGAGAACTGCAGCAGCAATGGGCTTGGCACAGCTGCCAGGAGAAGAAGAGGCTGGTCCTGCAGACATGGTATTACCAAGCAAGGAAGCAGAAATATGCTGTTTTATTCTGGGAACGTTTTCTCCTGCACAGGTTTGTTTCTTGCTCTCAAAGCATTTCCAAGGGAAGCTCTGTGTGCAGAGCAATTTATTTTGTAATATCCACTATATTAAGAGCAGAGCTTGGGTTTGAAAGTGTGGACATGGAGCTTCTGTAGGAGCACTTCCCTGAGGATGTATCTATATTAAGGGGTCTCTTACCTGTAGCCACATCACACCTAATTTTTCCCATTCAAAAATTCTTTTCTTTCCAGATTTTGTATTCAGTCTTAGTTATGCAGGGTGGTATTTGTACACTAAGAGAGGGAGAGATGCAAGCAAATTTGTGTGGTTTAAAAATTGAAAGTCTCATTTGCACTTCAGTATTTGCTGAAAGGAACAGTGGGCAGAGGTCTTACAGAGATCTGATTTTTACAAATCTGAGTCTTTTAGGATTCTGGGCACAGTGTGTTGATTTTAATTTAATGTGAAAAATTGAGTTCAGTTTGTTCCTGCAGGAAAGCAGTATAAAGCTTATGAAGGGAGAGCCATGATTTTCAACTCATCTTGGTATTACTACAATATAGGTGAAGCTGTAGTCTGTCTTTGAGTCTTGTGTTACATTGCAGATCTCGAAAACACAAGAATTGAATTTCTTTTCTCTCTTAATTGTGTTCAGTGGCTTTCTTAGTGAAAATAGTTTTTGTTTGTGGTTTATGTTGTATGAGGCCAGTGCCTGCCTGAAGTGCAGAGAAGAGGCCAGCTGTAGTGAATCAGGATTGTTGAAGTGTTTCTCTGAAATAATTCAGGAGGATAAGAATAAATAAGACTATTTATGCCAAGGGTTCATTTAAGGCATGAGAAGTGCAGGTTTGGCCCTAGCAGGTTTTCTTTTGAATTGCAGGTTCAGACTGAGAGGACACAAAGATCTGCAGAGGAAAGAGCAACTAAAAACCCAGTAAAACTTTGATGGCTGTGATGTTTAGACTCTGCACTTACCCACCCAATTGCATTTTCCTCTGCAAATCCATCTGTGTGGCTCCCTCGTGGGAATTGTATTTGAGATGAGCCCTTAATGTTTCCCCTCCCTGTTGAGTATCTCTCCATCGTTAATCTTCCTTCTGAGTATCCTTTGATGAGAGAGTGCTTCTAATTTCTCACCTGGATATGGTATAGGCTGAGCTCTGTCTTCTGAGGGGGGCATTTTTCATGCTAGGATAACCTGCAATAGATTCTCTTGATCTTCCAAAAAGCCTGCCAGGCACAGGATATTTACACCTCTGCCCTATGGTGCAGTGGGGCTGATTTGCATAATGAAGGCCCAAATGGAACAAGGAACCAAAAGGATAAGCCAGGAGTTAAAAGCAGATTGCATTCTCTGGTTGCAGAGGGAGACTGGCCTCCTGTGCATCAGCCTGCAAGATACAGAGAGATTACTGTGGGTGCAGATTTACAGTGCTGGTAATAGTAACTCCTCAAGTTGCTGATTTTTTTGGAATAAAATTGTCTCCATAAAAATTCTAGTTGTACATCCCACATACACAGGGCCTTAGTTTGTGACAGCCAAGAAACAAAATCTGAATCTTGACAACAAGCAGCTATCATAAATGCTGCAAGCAGACTTCAGAAATCTGCTGGGTTCCATGCTGAAGGAGATTTTAGCAGTTTGACTCTCATCCCATAATGAAAGAATGAAAAAGCCTTCATCAAGCACCATCTTTCAGGTCAGCTGCTAGCACAGAGATAGATTGAAGACTGACTAATTACTTTTATTTTTGTTTCAGTGGAGGGATCCAGTATGTGTAGTGGCAAGGCAGCCTAGGAAAAGCATTTATTTTGTAGGCAAAGTGTAGTGTAAGATTGGATTCAGTTTGCAGAAGCCTTTGAAGAGGAGGAAATGCTAAAATGGCCAGAGGAAAGCAGACATTCTCTTGGGCTTTGAGTAGGTGAGAGGTAATAGTCCTGGGAACCTGAAGTAAAATGAGGGCAGGTTTTCAGCAGAAAGATACTGTAGTTGAAGAGTCTGAACCTGCACCTCCCAAAGATGAGAAAAACATCACTGGAAAAACACATAGCATGGAGAACAGTGCTTAAATCTTGATTGCAGAATGAATAATAGGAACAGGCTTTTTTCTTGTTGAATGCTCTTTGGCTTGCTTTGACCATTTATGTGGGACACTGCAGGGCAGGTGAGAAGGTGGAATTTGGTCTGACATGGAACTGTTACTTTAGGCATGTGCTTCTTTTCTGTGCTTCTGTTTTTCAGGTGCCTTGTCACTTGGGCCCAGGTCACTGCATGTAGACTGAGGCAGCACGAAGCCCTCTCTTATCTTAAAAGGGTCAGAGAGCACAGTCTCCTGGTTGTGAGCTTTACTAAGTGGAGGGACAAACTCTTGAGAGCACAACAAGTGCCAGGAGGGAGAAAGCACAAGTGGCAGGAGCCCTCTCCAGGTAAAGCCTGTCACCGCTGGCGAGTGGCTGCAAGAGGACAGCAAGCCCTGCACCTGGGATCTGTGGCTACTGTCAAACAAGTAAGAGAAGATAAAGGTCCCCATGAGACAGGTATTATTAACTCTGTGAATCATGAGGCACTGAGACAGTGTGGCAGGTATAAAAACCTGGTTTGATTTGTGGTGACTGCTTAGTCCCTGCTGTGAAATTCTTCACAGACTGTGCACACAACTTCATCACCATAATCTGGCACTGATTGCAACAACCATATGGAGCACAGCAATAAGGAAAGGGAACATTTTGACCAGAGAGATGAGAGCACTCCTTCCTCTCTGCTCAAAGATAAGTTGGGATAATCACTGTCCCTGCAGAGCAGAGTGAGCTGTCAGAGTTGCAGCTTTTTTCATAAGACTCACAGCTAGGAAACTACAAAGAGGTCGATTGATTTGGAAGGGCTGAGTCAGTCCTGCTGGGATCTCATCTGTGCAGTTTCCAGCCTGGGATCTAGCACATTAAGCTACCTGCAGAGCTGTGAGCCTAACTGTGTCTCTAAGACTGGATTGTGTGAGTGCTGTGTGCATTGTGTTTACTCTTGGCTGCAGCTGTGTTATTTCTGTTTGCAGGCCTGCAACTACTGGACCAGAGCAGCTGCCTTTTCCCAGTGCTTACGGCAGCGTAGTACCCCCATAGGCCTTAGGAAAAGCAGGAAGATGTCTCTCTCTCGGTCCATGAGTAAGAAGATTCTCCCTCCTCTCTTCCTTTCACAGGGCCATGTGGGGAGTGTGAGTAAGGAGGGAAGGAGAATAGTGTTTACCAGCTAAATGACTGGGATTCCTCTGTGGAGTAGGAGCTCATGGCAATAAAACTCAGTGGGTTTCTTCTGTGTTGAGGAGTTAAAGGACCAAGAGCTCATGGCAGCTCTGATCTCTCCCTCTCTAGCTCCAAGGTTAGCTCCTGTGTGATTCTGCTTTTGTTTCTTAGAAAGCAGAAGAGGCAGAGAAGATTCAGCACCAAATGGACTTTTCCCCAGTGCCATTCAGCGCTGGCTGATGATCTACAGGAACCAAAACAGGGTTGAAAGGCTGCTGGAGAGACCTGATGTGGAAGGACCCTCTCGTGCACATGCAAGGATCCAGGAGAACACAGCAGAGGTGGACTTGGAGGAGTGGGATGAGAAGTGGCTTGGGTAAGTGGAGTGGAGGGCTCTAGGCTTCCTGTTGCTGATACCATCAGGGAAGGGCTCCCTTGTATGGCTGGTAAAGCTTATTTGCCCCCTTTGCCTGCAGGAGGAAATATCTGAGGTGGTGGCATCACACAGTGGTCCTGCGCCAGTACCAGCAGGACAGGAGACTGCTCTGTCTGGCAAGGGGATGGCATCAGTGGAGGGAAGCCAGCAGGGTGGTGATACTGGCTCAGGTGTTGGTGAGTGTCCAAGGCCACTGAGCTGGCAGTGATGGGTGTTACTGGGCAAGCCTGCTCTGCCTGTAGCCTCCCATACCTCCTGGGGGATGAGACCTGGGGGTTTAACAAGTACCAGTATGCACCAGAAATCCTGTTTTGCTGCTGTGGCTAGTTTTTCCATCCTTCTTTTTGAAATGTCAGCTTGACAGACTGGCATATCCACAGATTCAGTTGTGGTTTGCCCTTACAGATGGGAAGCTGAAACAGGATTTGTCTAGATTGTCTGTAGACTGTGAAAAAAGTTCACAGCAATTATTATGATATTTGTCCTGATCTGTATTCCTGATACATCCCACTGGTGTCCACAGCTTACCAAGAGCTGTAATTTGGCTTTCCCTTCTGCTCACACCCATGCTCTACCTGGTGCCTGGGCATTAGCTGTTGAGAGGTGCTCTGGCTTGCCCAGGTAACAGATGATGCCTGTATAGTGTGAGCATATCCAGAGTCACTGAGGAGCTGTGCTGGAGCACAAAGGGGCATTGTCCTCTCCCCAGGGTACTGGTACTTAATTAGCCACACTGTGCCAGAGAGGGTAGTTCAGCAAGAGCTCTGTTATTAGTCTGCTCTGTTTGTTACCAATGCAAAGTCTTTTAAGAGGGATTTGGGAAAGCAACTGGAACAAGGTGGGACTGGAGGGAAGTGAGGTCATTTGCCTGCCAGAGCCCAATTAATCTGTGTGCTGCCTCTTTTCCTGGCAGGACCAGCAGCGGTTGATAGAAAAGGCCTGGAGGGTGTGGAGAGGAAGATATTTGCAAAGCTGTGTGGTGCAGAATCTTTTGGAGGAGGAAGCCAGGAGCCTCCTGTCTCAGGTAAGTATTTATGACTTCAATTCAGTGGACCTCAGTGGTACACAAAGCACCCCAAAGGCACAACTGCTGTTCCCTGTATCTCTCTCCCTGCACAATACATTTGCTTAGGGAGAAGTTGAATACATCAAGAAATGGGACTTGCCAGTAAAAAAGGAAAAAAGCTTCCAGCTTTATGGGTATTCATCTATGGGTTTTTCAAAGCTTTGTGTCAGGAGTCAATTTCCCTGACATGTGCCCCCTTCCCTGCTGTTATTAGTGATGTTAATCCCCTAATCCCCTGCCTCTTGAGACCCCACTCAGAGAAGAAAGGGGCTCCACATTGGTGCAGGAGGACTGTGCTGACTTGCACCCAGGGGCAGGCAAATCACTATGAATTTGAGCAAGCAGGCAAAGCCTTAGAACTCATATTTATTTTTGCTCCTCTACCTGCCTCCTGAAGATTCATGTAGAATTTAGGTCCTCCTTTAAGGAGACAGGAGCAGGTACTGAAATGAGAGGGCAGAGGGAGCACTGGTCTTTCTTCTCTCACAATCCATTTGTACCCTGCATGCCCCATATTGGCTCCAGCAGAAACAAGGAAGGGTGAGGAGTGAGGAGTGAGGCAGCTGGCAGAGCCATTGCTAGAAGTAAAGCTGTGTTTATGGGTGCTGTGAGAATGGCTGCAGCCCCTCAAGGGTAACCCCAGTGTTTGATTTGTCCACTTCCCTCCTTGAGGCCTTTGGAAGGTGGCGGCAGCTCACAGCATTCCAGCGCAAGGACAAAGGATCCTGCTGAACGGAGGGGGCCTGCCTGCAGCTGCTGCTCATTTCAGGACACGTGGTGGATACAGCTCCTGTCACAACAAAGACCTGGTCCTGTGCTGTCAAGACAGAGAACTCTGCTCTTGTAACAAAAGCAGTGCTGCCAGCCAGAAGGATGACAGCCAAAGAACAACCAGGAAGAAATGGTACCTAGTGGCATGTCCTCTTTAAAGAACTTGTATCCTACCTCCTTAGCAGCACAAATGGAGAAGTTACTCCCAGTTGTGAGGCTGCATTCTCTTCTCCTCTAGACCCTGCTTTTACTGGAGCTCTGATTAAAGGTCAAAAAAAACACCTTGTAGGATTTCCTTTTACTCAGTGTTTTTTCCCTGGACAGGAGCTTGGTGTCGAGGGGAGATTGTGCAAACACAGTCTTAGACATGAGCAGGAGTTTGTGGGTGCTGGATCCTGTTGATTCCAAAGTCTGGATTGGGTATGTGCAAACATGGATCATTATTTTTAGATTTGGCTTTTACCCTGGGGGGGCAGATTTCCACATGGCTCCCGCCTCCTCCCCCTGTCTAGGTCCATCAGCTCTTCATTAAGCCTTTCAGTGGGTGGCCAACCTCCTGACTGCTTCCTGCTGGTTCATTTCTGTGCTGAATGGGCAAGGGATGAAGAAACCTGCTGGGAACAGCTGAGCACCAAAAGCTTTGCTGCGTGGAGACAGGCGTGTCTGATCCCCAGCCTTCCCATTACTTGCCTCTGTGATTGATGCCTTGTAATTACCCTGGATATATGAGCCCAGTCTCAGACTGCTGTAACAAGAGGGTCTGAGGAACCTGCAAAAGGCTTTTCTTCCTTGCCTGTTTGAAAGAGATGCCCACAGCATGGTGGGGGATCTTGAAATCCCACTGGGAACTGCTCCGAGGTCGTTTTCTTAGCCTGTGGCAGCTTTGCAGGGTTGTTAAGTACACAAAGCAGCCTCAGTAGCTTCCCCCACCCCTTATTCCAATACCGTGGGGCCTAAGGCTGTTAAGAATCATTAGGTCAGGAAAGATAGGTTATCTTTCCTGATCTAAGCTTATCTTTCCCTACAGGCACTAGAAAAGGTTATGTGACCATGCAGAACTGAGCCAAACTGAGTGTAGCTGGTTACTTTTGGTAGATTCTAGGATTTAAGCTTTCTCTGCTCTTCCGTGGAGCTTGGGCCATACTCAGGACATGCATTGAAAATGAAGGCAGAACTGCCCCAGCAACAATTGATTTTCTTACAGTTTTCCCTTGTGCCAGGTGATTAATTAGCAAACAACATGAGTCTCTGCTAGAGCATGGCCTAGTACAAGAGAGATTTGTACATGTGTATTTTATTTTATGTAACCCAGTAAATAATGTGATTCCTACTTAGTCTTATCCAGAATGGAAATTCACAGTCCTATTAAAAAGAAAACAGGAAATACAATACAAGGAGAAAAGTTAGAAAGAAAATTTGAACCTTCTTCTGGAGTGAGTGCAAAAGAGCCTACTGATGAACTATGAATACATATTAAGGAGTGCAATATAAAAACAATTTGACCTTCTTTTCCAGGTTGGTAACTGCTGATATAATCTCCTTGCATAGGTACAGCTGACAGGAGTGTTTCTGTCCCCCTGCCAGCATTTCTGGCATGAGAAAGTTACCAGAATCTCGTGTTCTCCTGTTACTGTAATTAGCATAACCATGATTAGCAGCTCTTCATCCTGCAGACCCTGGCCTTTGGGCATAGTCTGGAGCCTCAGCTCTGACCTTCAGCTAGTTCTGGCTACTGTTCAGTGAGAACAGCTCAGGGAGCCTTCGAGGTGGGGACAGAAGAGCACATAGTGTGGGTGGATCAGAGCAGCATGGTTTAGGAGTGTGGTCATCGCCAGCACAGGAGCTGCTGCTTTCCCTGAAGTCAGTGGAGGGGAGGAGCTGCTGCTTTCCCTGAAGTCAGTGGTTGGGAGAAGCTGCTGCTTTCCCTGAAGTCAGTGGAGGGGAGAAGCTGCTGCTTTCCCTGAAGTCAGTGGAGGGGAGGAGGAAGTAACAGATTAAAAGAACAATTTTCACTGCTGAGTTGGAGAGTTCAACAGCTCAAAAGTATCCTCCACAACCTGCCAGAGGCAGTTTTCCAGTGGGAAGTCATTGTCCACCAGGTTGACCAAGTAATAGTTGTCATGGATGTACTGGATGATCATGCGAGAGGGTGACTCCTCTTCATAGAGCTTGGCCCACTGCTCGATCCACAAGGCAAAGGCCTCATCCTGCCAGGGGAACAAAGAAGCATTGGCATTTGTGTAACACCTTCATGTTACTTAATTTAGGATACTCAGTGTTTACACGACTGGCCAGACTGCAGCTTGTTTCTTCCCAGTAAAAATGGCAAGAGTTTAGCAAGGAGCCTTGTGCTTCCCAGTCAGTGGGAAGCGCTCAGAGCTGAAAGGAGACAGGTCTGCAGTACAATGGATGGCTCAATGCTGCCCCTGTGTGTGTAAAACAGGAGGAAGACACTGTCCAGCACTTTGGAACAGTGACAGTAGTGGCTCTCCATCCCCATTACTGGGTGTTTTGTGTCTGGGAACAGCTCTTGCCGGAGCTGAGGGAGCAGGAAGAGCAAGACCTGTACCTCTGCAGGCCAATACAGCAACAGTCCTCAGCTGTGAGGAGGGCCAGAGACTAAAACCAAACCAGACACTCTGAACATCCAGGGCATCACAGCAATGTATCCAGCAGAAAGGAGGACTCACCTTCCAGGAGAGGAAGCTTACAGGATCCACTACAGTGGGCTGGATGATCTCCCTTCCTGGGAAGATGCCCCAGGTGACAGCATTGGGCTGCAGGTCTGGAGCATTGGTGATATTCTGGCCCTGCCAAAGGAAGGAAAACCTTTCTGAAGTAACTGCTGGAGGAGGGACTGAGTGAGTTGGAAAAAGTGTATTTACCCTGTCCTTGTTAAGGGACCAGACAGCTGCTGCACACCACAGCTGACTTGCTTTACTTTCCCTTCCTTTCATCAGCCCTTATGTCTGAATATTTGGTATTTGTCTCCCCCAGAGTGGTGAAAGTGCCCTGTGAGTAACAGCCTACCTTGACATTGACGATGTGGTAGTTCACGCGCAACTCGTACTTCTTCAGCACTTTGAGCAGTGCCGTGACAATTTCACTGGAGGTGAAGAACTCAAGGTATGCCTGCAGGGAGAGATGGAGAAGGGGGAAGAGAATCAGAGCCTTAAATCACAGCAGAACTGGACAAATACAGGTAAACAAGGACATTTGTAGAGTCTGGGCTGCCTTGTATGTTCATCCCCAGAAACATGTACTACAGAGGCTTGAGCAAAGGGCAGAGCAAATTAGTAAGCAACTAGGGAAAAAAATAATTGGGGAGAGCAGAGGCAACAGCCCAGGAACAGTGCACTTAAGAAAGGTACACACTTCCTGTTTTGCATCCACACAAGTAGACAAGCTGGAATGAACTCCAGTGTCACTGCTGCACAAGGAAGCAGTCTGTGCCATAATGCTTGAAAGAAGCCTGAGCTTAATCTGTATTTGACAGCAGTGTCTTGCCAGCCCAGCATGGTGAGAGCAGAACTCAGGAGTCTCAGCTGGGCTCTCCCAAGCACCATCCCCTGTCCTCATCTTTTGTTCACAATTCTCCCTGTGTGTTTATACAACCAAATTCTGTACTTGCTCTGTGCTTGGCTGCTCCCAACAACTGCTTCCCCTCCCCCCATTTCCTGGCTATTGTGTGAGATGATGGATTTCCCTCACCTCAGGGGAATTTTTTTCTTTGAAAACATAACTGCATTTGCCATCTGCTGGTCTCTGGCTTTACTGGTTTGGATCCCTTTTGAACAAAGATGCTTTGTTTTCCAGCATGAGCTACTTGCCTGGCATTTACCTTGATGGGATATTCCTATCACAGCCAGTAGTGGCAAGGCTCTAGGGCCTGAAATGCCTGACAGGGTGAGACAGGCATGGCAGGCAGGACTGCTTGCAGGCCAGGGAAGAAATGTGACAGTTGTCTGAACAACACAGCACAGTGCATGGGCTGAGGGCAACTGTGGAGGACTCTCATACAGAGGGACAGAGGAAATTTTTTAATACCCCTTTATCACCATGAGATGCTGGGTGGTAGAGATACTACCTCACTGATTCCCAGTTTGTGAAAAATCTGGGTGCTTTGTTCACCACTGAATCAGATGCAGGGGACAGGCAATGTGTATATATAAAACATCACAGCCCTGCTCTAGAAATAAGTTACCAATAATTACTTGCTGAGAGTAAACTCATTAAACTCTGCAGATGTTCAATAGATGTTCTGAGGTGGGGGAAAACAACTGTGAAGTCTGCCATAGAGATGGCATTGTGGCTCTTGAGACACCAAAGGAGCTTTGCCTCATCTCACCAAGAATGCATTAAGAATAAGGCACAAAAAGATTATATGGGTGTAAGCCTGGGACCTCCCAGCTTAACAGAGATCAAACTGGGTCATAACTCTTTGCTGCCTAGCCCAGAGTAATACAGTACCTTTTGGAAAACATAACCTCCACTGGGCCCCCAGCCTACAATGGGGTCTGTGGATGGTTTGCCATTGATGTTTGGCTGGGAGTTGATGGTCAGGATTCCTCGCCTGTTGACCTTCTCCAGTTGGTCCTTCAGAAGGTTGGTTTCAGTAGCAAGAGGGTCATCATTCCAAGGCATACATGTAACCTACCATGAGGAGAAAGGATGGCTCACAATGGATGTAACAACCCTTTGATTACCATCTGTGTGCTGAAGGAACTCAGGAGTGCCTTAATGGTCTCAAACACACCTGCTTCAGGGGAGAATTCCCAGGTTGGGTTCAAGGGTTAGGGTATGTTCAACTCTTAAGAATGACTGCTGAAGTCAATCAGACTGGTCCTGTCATATTGTAGCACCTTTCCTTTTATGTTGAGCCTTAGCTCTGGCTGCTGGACCCCCTTCAACCAGTGTGCCAGCAAATCCATTTTATAGAGAAGTGCCAATTCTTTAGAAAAACTATGTGGTACCAAGAGCAAGAGGAAATGCGAACTATTATTTGTGCCATACTGACCATCCCTTCCTGGGCTCTCACTCACCTTGTACCCATTCCTGTTGGGTTCTCCAGTGATGTAACATGTGAACACCTCAAACACACTTTCCTCACCAGTCAGTTCTTCTCCCCACATCTTCAGAAGCTCCTCCCGGGGAGACTTGCTCTTCAGATAGAAGAGGTAATAGTCCTTCAGTTCCCCAAAAGCTGGAGAGGAGGAGTTACCCCTGTAAGGGGAGAAGACAGACCTGAAGTCACTGAGGAAGATGAGCTGATCTGGTGATGCAGGAAGCCAATCAGCAAGAGAAGTACACAACAAAACCCACCCAGCCACCAAAGTCTCAACATCTTGGTGCCATTCGCCTCACCTCACTCAAATCCAAGCAATGGGGACCACTTTGTTACGAAGCCACCTCCAGTGTGCCCAGAGGACCCCAGGGGACCCCAGGCTTTCCTACTGCAGCTCTGCCTCCCTGCAGGTGACAGCTTACCATCGGCCATTGGGGAAGTCGTCCCACTCCTGAGTTCGATAGATGTAACTCTTGGGCCTGGAGGCCCAGAAGATTGGCCGGACATCTTCCACTCTTCTCTTGGGGTGAGCACTGACTGCCCAGGGCAGAGGCCGCCTGCATGGGATGAGCAGATGTTAACACAGCTCCTCTGCTGACTTCCCACTAAAGCCTGGAAGCCTTTCCCATGGCACAATTTGCCCCTGCGGAGAAGTAACAGGGGCTGAGAAGAGTTCTGTTTGTCAAGAAGTAGGACAGGAAACTCTTCTTTCTTTATGGAAAATATTTCCTACTCAGTTCCATCCCAGGATGGGAACTTTATTGTTAAGGTTCAGGACTGACACCTGAAATTGGAAAAGGTAAGGGCAAAACACTATGGGAAGCTACTTCAAGGAAAAATAAAAAACAGCTGTTAATTTTCCTTTGCTTCTTGTCTGTGCTGAACCCTGTGGACCCAGAGAGAAGTCCACATTCCCCTTCTCAGCTGCAGAGAACCCTAGAAATCACAGAAACCCTAGAAATCCAGCCTGTAAGGGGTTGTGATGTGCATGGAAAACATACTTCTTCCAAGTGACAGCTCTAAGCTCAGGGTTTTTCAAGTCCCAGAATGGCTACTTTCAAGCTACTTGACTAAAACAAATTCCTCCTTTGGCTCTCCCCTCTATTCCTCCCAGCTTTTGTTGGAGATCTGCAGGAAGGGTGAACTACTAAATGGCAAAAAAGGTGAAAAAAAAAAGT
>VZRX01012768.1:2278-68869 GCA_013398075.1 Notiomystis cincta
TTTTATATTGCTATATTTCTACAGATAATAACCCAACTGACTACATACTTCCTTTCCATTGCAACCAAATTGTTCTGAAATAACCCTGCCATATATATATATATATATATTTATAAACCCTGGTCATTTAATATTGTTTCACTCTAATCTGCCCCAAAGGATCTATGACTAACAAGAACCTCAGTTAACCCACTCTCAGGGGCAGGTCATAATACTCCCCAACTAGTAGGATCAGGAAGAGAACTGGAAGAGTGGGTTGAGAAAGAATCCCATGGGTTGAGATAAAGAGAATGTAATAGGGAAAGCAAAAGCCACACATGCAAACAAAGCAAAACAAGGAATTCATTAACCACTTCCATGGGCAGGTGAGTGTTCAGCCATCCCTGGGAGAGCAGGGCCCCTCCACATGTAAGGGTGACTTGGGAAGATAAATGCCATCCCTCCAAAAGTCCCCTCCTTCCTCCTTCTTGGTGTCAATTTGCAGACTGAGCATGTTGTCACATGGTCTGCACCAGAGATTCGAAAGGTTGACGACTCAAGACATTTTGGGATGTCTGTGGGGTGTGGCAGGGGGGCAGGTCAGGCCTTGTCCTGCCAGGGAAGGGAACTGCCCCACCCAACACCTTGGAGCTTCTATCCCAGCCTGGCTTGTATCCCAGCTGTCAGTCATTGGCACACCAGAAGCAGTGCTAACCCGCTTCCTGAGGGGCCCAGTGAGCAGAAGTCCCACCTAGGGCGTGGGCCCACAGAGGCCACTGGGTATTTTAGGCTGAGCATGAGATGAGCCCATGTCCTGCCCCTGTCCTCTATTGGAGTTTGTATCTGATCCATGCTGGAACTCAGGAGCTGATAGCTATACATGTATATATATATATATCTTTTATATATATCTATCTTTTCTGCCTTTCTATCCTTTGCTCTTTCTTTTTCTAATTCCTTTTGCTTTGAACATTTAGGACAACCTTATATCAATCAGGTTTAAAATTTGCTAAGTTGAATGGGCCAGATTAATATTGTGTTTTATGTTGATTGGATATTCTACTAAATATTTTTCCAAAGTTCCTTGATTTTTCTATATTTTGCCAATAAGGTAATTTTGACCTCTTGAGAGTATCTGATCAGTATTTCTTTGGTCCATTTAACCAAGAGTACAAGGACCTTGGTAAACCCCTTACATTTAAACATTGGGGCCTTAGAGTCTGGAATATCCCTTTAGTCATTTGGGGTGCCTGTCTTGGCCGTGTCTCCTCCCAGCTTCCTTTGCCAATGGGGCAGTATAAAAAGCAGGATAAACCTTAGCTCTGTGAACACTGCTCAGCAATAACAAAAACCAATCCTGTGTTCAGCACAGGTCCAAAACATAGCCCCATACCAGGCACTGTGAACAAAATTAACTCTACCATACCCAGAACCAGCACACATGGCAAAAGGGACAACAGTTGTTTAATTACAAGCTTAACTTTTAATGGGAAGGCAAGTTTTTCAAATATTAGAAATGCAAACAACACCTGGCCAATTTGGTCTTTCCTCATTATCCCCTTTAATATGATCCCCTGTCTGACTTTGGTGCTGTCAGAAACCTTCCTCACCTTTGCTTATCTGGAGTTTCAAAGGAGCTCTGGACCAGTCTTCTCCTTGTGCAGCTCCAGATGTCAATAGGGAACACCTTCTTTTCACCATCACAATCTACAGGGATTAGGTAAGCAACAAACAGAGTCATTTGAAGGATTCTGTAATTCCATATACCAGCTACAGGTCCATGGATTAATGAGTTTTATATTAAAACACTCTTGGCAGACTGTGTGAACAGAACTGCATTGGAGGCTGTAGAAGAGATGTAATTTGCTTTTTTAAACTTTCCTTTGTATTTTTGAGTTCCTGTTGTTTTTATCCCAAAATATTTAATTTATATGAAGCTGAAAAGCTGTTATAAATATTGGAAACCCAAACCTGCTGCTTTCAGGGAAATTTCTATCAGATTTTCCTTGCAGAGTTGCCATTTCTTTGATGTTTGACAGGGACTTGAAACCTGGGATAGAGTGACCCATATAGGAAGAAATAAAATAGGGACACTACATTTCTGCTAGAAAAACTGGGACATCTGGTCACCTCATTTGTTACCAAAAAGAATATCTTCAGAGAATGATATCTCTAGGTACAGGGATTTGATGATTTCTTAACAGTGAGAGGAAAACAGAGACTCTGTTAGTTAAAAGTTGATCTAAATTCCTTTTTAAGGTAGGAATTTTGAATTTTTAAACAATAAGCAGTTATTTTACTTATTAAATTTACACTAAAAAGAGATTCCTATGTCTAAAACAGAAAGCCCATTCATGTAATTAACATCATCATAAATCCAGATACACTGAGCCCTTCCAACATTAACATGATGTGCTTCCTAGCTATATGCTCTCTTCAAACCTGTTAAAAACCTCTGTAAGAGGTTTATTTTATAGTCTGCTTGAATGGAGTATTTTATAGGCAGAGAGGAAATCCTTTGCATGGGCCATACATAATAAGGCAGAGATACATTAATGATGAGAACATGAAACATAACCATGTAAACTCTAAGGAGAATGTCATTACAATCAAATATATCAGTGAACAAGGTTCACAAGTACTACAAAAGCTTGAAAGATAAAGCTGGAATCTGAACTCTTTCTAAACAATGATGTACAGAAAGAGAGAATTCTTTTACATTCTTAAAACTGGAAGATTTTGAAATGAGTATTTAAAGAATGCAATTTGTCATTAAAACCATGCTATTTTGAGCCAGTTTTATTACTGGTGGGAAAGATTCCATGTTTAGGTAATTTTAAAGAATTTTCACTGCGACATAAGAAGTAATCTCTGATCCTTGCCTCACCAAACACTTTACTGCCAGGGCATGGTTCACAAAAGATTGTTTCACAGCTTCATCACTGCCTTGCACAACTGGCTAATGAGCTGCACAGTGTTTGGTCTGAGGCCCAAACTTTATTCCTTACAAGGTTCTGTCTTAGGATGGTCACCTCAGATTCAGTCAAGGATAAATGTTACTGAACTTTTTGAATGACTCCCCCTTACTGTTTCTTGACAGTTTTGTTGCTCCAGAGAGACCAACACCAGTTTGAAGCTTGCCAGTGAAACAGCAATAGTTTTCATGATACCTTGCCCCCTTTGCCAGCTTCCACACTCCCTGTTGTACTGCAGCAAACACACACAGAGGATCTCCCTTTGTCATCCTAGCAGTTCCTAGCATCAATCTCCCCTTTCCTTCACCCTTTTTGTAGTACTCAAACCAACACCCAGCTGATCCCTTGCAATCTCCAGCCATTTCAGTATTCCCTCTGCATCTGTAAGGTACAACACGAATGAACCTTGTTTACAGAAGGCTCTGAAGGACATTTTCAGCAGCATGCTATCTCCAAGTGGTGAGTTCCCCACAAAGATTTGCATTTTGTTAATGTGTAAGTTGGTCCAGTCAAGACAGCAGAGATTTCAGGTGATAGCTTCAGTCTTTGATTTAGTGTGATTGCTCACACAGATTTGCTAACTGGCTTCAAAGCCTCTTTTTTGTTCTGTTTCCAAGTATTTCTTCAGGGCACTGCTGGTGCAAGATATATGCTGTTCATGGTTTGACTGCTCTGTCTTGTCCCTCTGCTGCTAAATCAATTTGTGATCAGTTTGTTATTGATGTTCTTTTTTCATATTTGTACTTGTTGTGTTACTAATGTTCTGGACCATGGGAATGAAAGTCAATAACCAAGGTTACCAAAGTGGTCTTTTGAAGGAACCTTAATTTTATTAGCTCAGGAGGAGTATGGAATTCGAGCCATGCTGAGATAACATCACACAGTAGGTCACACCCAAGGGCTGACATTATCTCTCAGGAACACACACTCCTGGGGTGTCTTATTAATTATAGTTAATTGCATGGAAATTAATGAGCTTTTTCAGTGACTACTGGGCTACTCTACAGCTGAGAGACAAACTATATTAACTTTGTTTTTGATGTTTCTTGGTCTTTGAACAGTTAAATGCTTTCACTTTATCTTAATTCACTCTCTGCTCTTCTAGTGTATAACTAATTTAATATTTTTTATTGTTTCCCGACACCCTTGCTATATGATTTCAGTAAGAAATTTTCTCCTCTATTTTTATTGTGTTTATCATCTATGCCTAAGAAAAGAAATTTACCTCATTCACCTCAAAATTCCCCTTGAATTTTAAACCTTTGAGAAAGGTTTAAAGCCATTTGTAAATATAAATATCTAAAGGACATAATTCATGATTGTCTTAGTCTCCAGTTCTTATTTAGACAACACCCAGACAGCCAAGTTGTCCATAATAAAAAACTGAAACAGGTTGATGATGTTGCTGAAAACTAACTTTAGAATTCTTGTTAAACAGCCATATTAAAAACCTAACGTCTTCCCAAAAGTAAAGCACTAATGTTAGAGAACATGGGCTATTTCAATGCCAGAAGTGAAAAACCCAAACAAGAACCTGTATTTCTGAAGGAATTTGTTAGCTTGGGGACAGATATTTTGGGTTTCCTTTGGCTTGACAGATCTTGGTCCTTTATGGATATTTCTCTACTCTATATGATAAACTCATGTACTCCATATTCATAGACCTGTAATACTTACTAAACAAATTTAACATTCAAGGCATTTCTATTTTTGATAACCTTTTTGTCAAATATAGAGTGTGGCTGATTTTATGGAGTAACTGTAAGAAGCTGAAAGACATGATGAATGAATTGAGGAAAAACTTGCTCTGAAGGAACAAGGATGATGCTGTGCTATCACTGCTGAGTGTTATTCATTATACACTATAAGCACTGCTGCAGAATATTTAGTGGTGAACACTTACAAAGCTCAGTATATCTTAAAAGCCCAGAAGAATTAATTAGGCCTTAAATAACCCTTGTTAATTTTTAGCACATACTAGTCATCTTTCCACTGACAAGATTTTACAAAAATACCCTTTTCTCAAGCCTTCCAAATATTTCCAACATCATAATGAACCCCATTTCTAAAATCAGTATCTTTTCATGCAAAAAACACAATGTTGAACACTTGAAAGATCTAATGCAGCCTATATTCCTATAAAATTTATTCTTTGTAATAATATGGTCTTAAAGTTATGACTCATAAAAACATCATTTTATTGAAAATATAAAAAGTAAAAAGTTTTAAATGAGCGTACAAAACTGAACTTAATACTTTAAGTACTTATTCATTGCTATATAAAATTTGATTTTTTTTTCAAAACAATTACAGGCTTGATATGGAAGAAGGAAAGAAAAGAACATATTAAATAGAAAAAGTTACAATAAAGTTCAGTTTACTTTTGAATTAATGTTGGTGATTCCAAGTACAGCTGTATTTGATGACATACTTAACTTTTTCAGTTTGAACAACATAAAAATATCAAGAGAAAAAAATTGCATAAAACTTCCAGTTTATCACTCATTCACTTCAAAATGGCTGTTTCATATTCATCTCTTCAGTTGTTTAAGACATAAATTAGGGAAGTAGCTACAGGAGGCAGACCTTTTGACAGCAGACAACACTAATCTAGGAGACAAAGGCCCTCAAACAGTGCAACAGTGGCACAATGAATTTTGACAAAAATAAGTCTGGCACAATTTTTTAGGACTGAAAACATTTAGCTGCTGCAGAAATTTAGTAAAAGATAGAGCAGATTCTCCAGTCTGTAGGCCTGTAAATCAGTACAAATTATCTTTTGCAAAGAACTCCCGTAAACAAAACAGTCGCTGAATAAATGGAAGAATTTTGATGCTCTACCCCATGTTAGCTACAAAGGTATCATAGCAGCCCCTTCTGGGCTTAGAAACTTCTAATTCATGCATCTTGACCTACTGCAGAGGAAATTTTTATTAAATAAAACTTTTCTTTGTTAATTTTTAATATTTCATTAGAATTTCATCATTCTAGGCCAGTGGATATTGGTGAGTGATTGATAAATTACTTCCTACAGACTAAATTAGCTGTGGCACACTCTTCTGGAAGTCAATAAATTTACCATGGGTCAAAAATGTCTCATAAAAGACTTCTTTCACAAACCAGCAGCATGTCTAATGTTGTCATAAAGGTCTAGGACAGATGGACATGACTTCTCTTTTCCAAGAGCCTAAATGATGTGTAAGGATATATTTCTGTACCACTGGAGTTGGAACTAGATGATCTCAAAGGTGCCTTCCAACCCAGGCCTGGGAGGCAGAGAACTACCTCACCAGAGCAAGGCCTGACCCACCCCCTACCACACATTCCAAGCCCCCCAAGATGTCTCGAAACAGATTCCCTTTTCCAGTCTCTGACACTGTCTTCCCATTTTATCTTGACCTCAGGAATAAGTACACTGTATTTATTTTATCCTTCCCCTTGAATCTTTGTGAATCCCATGTTTCAGAGTCATCAAAGTATCATATGTCAGTCTGTAAGGACAACATCACATGAGCTATGTGGCCTATAGCAGAAGCTTTAAATATGAAGTTTTAAATATGTCTTATAACAAAAAGCAAAAGCAGTATTTGTCTCATTTTCTTGGAAACACTTCCAACTTTTTAAATGTGACAGTGTGGTATAATGATGTAGTTGAGAATGGTGATACTCTGATCCCATCCCTTGCAAAAGGCTTTAATTCTCCAGTCACATGCTTTTTATGCCTCATTGGGATGTTTTGGATATGTCCTGGCTGCCAGGGCATAGTGGGCACTGCCAGACATAGTGAAAACTTGGGTAAAAAATCATTCTTCATTGAAAAATAAAGATTTTTCCGATTGCAAAAAAACCTATAATCAAAAGAGCTCCCTACCCTAAGTGTCTTGCAGAACAGAAGTAGTTTTTAATTATTTTTTGCCAGGTGAGAAAATAAAACCTGATTTAAGATGTTTTATTTTCTCCTTTTTACCCTCATTATCAGTGGGAAAATTCTTAACATAATTTTTCTGGTTTGCAATAAATACAAAAATTTGTCACAAGCTATGCCAGACAGGGCATATTTGGTGCAAGGTGTAAGATGTATTTTGAATTAATTCTGGAGCAAAGTACCCAGAATTTGATCCTGAAGAAGACATTAATTTGGCTGGTTATTTGAAATTAGTTTGTTATGAGAAAATGTACACAGGCGTGAAGAGAACCTTCAGGAGAAGATTTGCATCATTACAGGACTTTTAGACTGAAAGATTCAATTGGAGAAATATTTATAGATACTCAAAGAATTGCAGAATGGTTTGGGCCAGAAGGGACGTTTGGCTTTCTGGGCTGCTGGTGCACATTACTGGCTCTTGTCCAGCCTCTCATCCACCAGCACCCCAAGTAATATGAAAGATAAATCCTTTCTTCACAAGTAATTTTCATGTATGACTGATCCCATTGGTATGTGAGAGAAAGACCTCTTTATGGACAAGTAGCTCTTACAGGAGATAGTATTTATAACTGCCTATTGACAACACACAGTGTTCTATAATGACAATGCTAGAATTGGCTTTTCCTTCCTTAAACCATCATTGTATTGAACCATGTAACCAGAAAATCACAATGCAGTGATCTTTCTGTATGCTAATCCTTCTGTGGGAGCTTAATGACTTGTCTGCTCATCTTGGAGATAATAAACTCCACAATGGAAGCAATAGCTGTCTTGGTGACTTTGCATAAATCATTATTGGTAAAAGTGAAAGAAAACCTATATACAGAAAGTAAGCAGTGAGATTGCTCACAGTTTTTGTATTAATTCTAATTGGTTTTAAAGCATCTGTAATCCAGTGAATAAATAGATAAAAAAAGCAAAAATACAAATATTATCCCAAGGTACAATCAATAAGATCCCCTACATAGACAGTAAAATAATTGAATATCTCAGAATGATTGACCTTCATAAGCAAAACCATACTATGCGCTTGTAAATACCAGCATGTTGTTCAAGGACCAGAGATAATACAACGAATGGTAGAAAGAAACAGAGTTTATCAGTTCAGTAACTGAAAACTGAGGTACCTTTTAAAGTTTATCTTATAGAAAAACATGGGAAATCTAAGCCTTTTTAAGTAGGAGACTTGAATACCATGGGTTATAGGTTTGTGATTCACAAACTGTCTACAGAAAATGGTGCTGAGGGTATTTCCCAGAGAAAATATTTCTGTAATTATTAGAGCAAATGCAGCAGAAGAAGCACCATATTCTCTCTGTTAGTAAGAACTCACAGCCTGCAGAGACATTTACTCTGGTGTGTATGAGTTGTGAGTTCTTGAACACCGATTCACTCTGAATTTGAACAGCATAAAAAATGAAATTTGTCTGCAACTTTATTTTTGAACACAAGAATGAGAAAAAGAGAGTGAAGAGTGAAGGGGTCTATTCCTTTTCTAGTGCTACTGGCTGATTTAGTTTTGCATTCCCCAAGCTGAATAAAGATATCCCAATTTTGGTCTTGCATACCTTTATTCTTTAAAAGGGGAGAGGAAAGTATCCATCAAACTGTGCACAGAGATGGTAATAGGTGTGTGTTTAGACAGGGTCTTTCCTTAGCCTTTGCTTCCCTTGTGCTCTCTATTATAATCTTGTTGAAATTTATCTTAAATTAAAATATAAGCCCTTCAGGACCTGGTCTGTATCTTTAGCAGTGGTTACAGAGAGCTAAGGCTTTAAACAGAAGAGGAAGAAACAGAAAAAGCAGCAGAAACAGAAAGAGCCAGGGCTGAAAAAGAAAAATAAAATGGGCTCTTTTAGTACTCTTCTAGTTAGTGCTTAAGGAAACTAAACAGCAAGTTTGATTTGTATTGGCATATTTGCAACACTTGCATCCTTTATCAAAGACATCAAGATGTCAGAGAAGATATATGGAAGAAATATTAATACAATTCTAAATTATGCAATGAATTTACTTTGGATTCCTTTGCAATATAGCCTTTCTTCCTTGTGTAAAAATAATTAGGAAATAATTTTTTTGCAGGTGCTGTATGTGATTTGCTTCACTTCATATAAATGTGTAACATATGCTGCTTCTTGTTAATAGCTTGAGTAAAATTACTTTTTATTAGAAATGGTGATCTAATCTTAAACAGTCACTTGAAGAATGATGTAAAAACGATGCAGATCTTCTGAAGCTGAATCATTTCCCTGGATGGCTGACTGCTTTAGGCTGTGTGAGAGGGCAGCAGGGAGAGCCAGCCCTGGGGTAGCCCTTTGGACAGGCAGATAATCTCCTCCATATCTTTAAGAACCTGCTCTGCTTTGTGCCACTTGTGGGCCATAAGCAAAGCCATTCTTTCCAGCTGAAGCTTCCCTGAGGAGGCAGGAGTTTAGTATGTTGTACATAGTACACTAACACAGCCTTATGTCTGCAGGAAACAAAAATGCCCTGTCCCCAAAAGCATAATGTGTATCCTGACATGAAGACCAGAAGTTTTCTCTTTCCTAACTGCTGTGCATGAAGCTCAATAGGTTTATGGCAGAAGAGAAAAATCTCAGTGATGAGTATTACTTAAATGGAGAAGGGATTTTTAATTGGAATTGAATTTTGAAATAATTAATTAATCATCTTAATTTTCCTCACAATATATCTGCAAAGTTATATTACACATAGAGTGAATGAATTCCAAAGGGTACAAAGCACTTGCTTTTCCTGTGAGTGAGTTGTAATGAGTTGTAGAGCACTCAGTGACTGTCTCTGGAGAACATGCCTAAAAAGTTATGTATCACACTGGATAGTCTGTACTTCCTTAGAGTTTATTAAAGGTTATTTTACACTGTGAGTAATGGCTAAAAATGATTGTTGCCTAACTAATTGCTGTGTGCAATGAGTAATTTAAAGGCTGAATACTTCCCGTGGATACTCACTCCACACTTTGGCATCCATTTTAGATTCATGTGTTCGTAATATCCAAAGGCAAAATTTATATCCAGAGAATTTAGTTTCCCCAAATGCCTTTGATTTGTTTTCCTCATTTATATTGCCATTGTGTTTGAAGTGTGCCAGGCCGTCATGGAACTGCTGTGGAGGAAATAACCTCTCTATAAAATGCACAATCAAAAGCATCTATGCTGCAAGCTGCTCTTCATGGAGGACTTTTGTCCCTGACTGGAACTCTTTTGAAATACATCCCAGGAATAAGGAACTATCTCTGCAGGACCTTTTTAAAAAAAATTTCTTTTTCTTTTTTAACGAAGAAGGCTGAGGAAACAGGGAATATAAATAGGAAAGATTTTGTAATTCAGTTATCCTCTACAGTTCATTCCTAAATTATGAAATGTGAGACAGATGATAAATATCTTCAAATATTTGATAAATGCATAAAAATGCAACTACCTAATTCCAATTATTATAATTAACATAGAAAGCCTGTGTTTAAAAATAAGTTATCTATGGTACAAAATGAAGCAGCCAGACATGTAATCAATCACACAATCTTGAGTTTCCTCCACCTCTGTGCACTCACAGGGCTGAGAGAGGCAGTTCTCTGCATATAGTTTTGCATGTCATAGCACGTGGATAAGGTCTGCATCAAGTCACTTTGAAACCATAAATTTGGCACTCTTAAACACTTGTAGGACTTGACTTCTATAAACGAATGACAGCTTTTTGACTTAAAAAGACTTTTTAAGATTCTCATTAGGTATAATTTCAGTGTTTTTCCCACAGCTCCTTAACCATTGCAACACGGAGGTAAAGCGTGGGGGACATTATATTGCTATATGTCAATCAGCTGCTGTGGAAAGGGATTTGTAGCACATGGTGTCACTTAGCAAAATTTCCTGTGCATTCTGCTCATTCTAAAGCATTTTATGTGGCACACCCATTATTTTACCTGCTGTTATGTTGGTAATAGGCTGTGTTTAAGCTTTTAAAATATTGATGGTCAAAAAGCTCCTTTGCGAAATGCTAAATTTTGCCTTAAAGAAGTAATGATGAAAAAATGAATGTTGATACTTGGGCTAAACATGAATGGAATTTTAAGAGACAAGGAAAAGGTGATTCCACAGCTTGACAACTTTTTTATTGCTGTATTCCAAACACTTGCTGCAAACAACATGGGCAATGGCTTTTTTAGGAAAGCTTCTTTTTGTTACAAAAATCTTTTATAATAAAAATGCTGAGAAATATAAATATGAGTTACTACTGCCTTTCAAATATACTGGACCTTAAAACCCAAGGAACACTTTTCTCAATACAGAAGTTTTGTGGTAACCTAAATAAGCAGTCACACAAGGGTTTTTTAAAATTTAGGCAATTCACATGTTTCTTAGCTATCTGAAATCACTTAACCTTTAGTTTTGTGTTTTAAAACATATTCACAGCATCTGTTTTCTAGCACATGAATTCTAGAAACTTATTGATTTATACAATAATAGAAAACTAGCTGGGTTTATTTGCAGCTGCATAATTCAGGGCTTTCTCTAGCTGCTTTTTTCTAAGCCACATTTTTTTCCAAAACGTAAAGTTACATAACCTTCCTCTCCAGACCCCTTAATGGGGACCTCTATGGGCGAGAATGTTCTACTTTTCTAATGCAAATTTTATTTTTCTACTTTTTAGTGCACATCAACCTCTCCTCTACTCACAGCTGCACCAAGCAGTCCTCACACCACACTGCTGTCAAGAGAAGACCATGTCTCAGCTTCCATTTTTGTTTTAGGTTAAAATCAGATGATAAATATTTCTTTAAAAAGTGCCTTGGCCTTTCTTCTCCTGGAAAATTTTGAATACTACAAAACCTCAGATGGGATTTAATCAAGATTTTCAAGTTAATGGCTAAAAAAAAGTATGACTTCACACTGACTATTGGTTACAAAGGGCTGCTCCACCGTTGCACTCAAAGTAATACCTTGCAGTAGGTAGTATGCAGAGCAACTGTTGTTCCATAAATTCAGAGTAGACACATTTTCAGCAATCATCTCTAGGAATGTCATTGTAAACTGAATTTATCTGCATTTATTTTTGTACTTATAATTACTGAGAAGGATTAAGGAAATGTGCGAAAGTGGAATGTTTTATTTTCTTGGGCCGTATTAGATCAATTTCAGAAACAATCTGTGAAGGATTTAGTATCTAAACTTACAGAGACTTCTTGTTTCCAAGCTATAATCAGTGTCTCTTCACGACCTTTTGAGAGAGCCAAAACACATTACTGAAGCTGGACCAGAGAGGCCTGGGGGCTAAGATGTTTTATGGCATTGTTCAGAGTCCTTCAGCCAGGACAGGAAAGTGGTGGTGGCAGCTAAGGATATATTCATTCCCAGTCTAGGTAGTTATATTTTCAAGGACTTCAGGTTGCAGTGCTTAGCAATTATTCTCTAAAACTTTACGAATTACAGTAAAGGAAGAGTAAGTTGTTCTCTTCCAAAAATAAGCTGAAAAGAGGTCTTAAAATGTACATTAGATGCCCTTTCCCTCTCAGTTCTACTAAAAAGGTTTGCATTTTAGTTTCATACATTCAATTCAACATCCAAAATGCCAACATACCAGCCTGAAAGCTTCAGCTCAAACCAATTATTCTTGGGTTTTTGATCACTGAATTTAATTTCTTCCTAATGCCAAAGAATATCTGTGTATGATTATTCAGAAATCTAAAAGAAAACGTAAGTTACAGCAAGCCTGAATTAGGTACACATTTTCGAAGATGAGCTTAAAACATAAGATTAATGGCTGTATAAATCTCTTAAATTGTCCTTTGCATTTCTATATAGATCCCATTATTCCTAGAAAATTTTTCAGGACATTTCAGTTTTTGTCAGAACTAACATAACCTCTCTTATCTATGAAGCTGGGGTTCCCAGCTGTTGGATAGAAGATGTGCTTTTCTTATAACTCTCATCTGGTACTAAATGATAAGAAGGACAACAACACTCCATTTTAAAACTAGCTGTTGCAAAGAAAAGCTCCTATTGTTACAAAGGATGCTGTCAGTTTTTAATATTAATCTCTAAGAATCTAATAATCTAATGAAATCTTTTGCATCATGCTTTATTTTGTATGCTGTTGCTTGCAGTACATTGCCAGTAACATGAAAAGAGAGCTTATTTTTCACAACTTAAACATCTTGCAGTATGGGAGTATTCAGCCCATGCAAATGAATTACTTTAAACAATGAGAAATACTGCCCCTTCTGCAAATGAATTGGTTCAAACAATAAGAAATTCATTGATTCTTGAATGAATCAATTTGCAGAGTACTGCAAAATTCTCAAGCACTTGTATTTTTAATGAGTCTCATGCTGTTTGTATAGGAGTTTCTACAAGATGAAGCAAACCAATCCTCATGGCATTTTTTACCTTTTTTCTCACCTTTTAATAGATACCCAATATTTATTGTCAACTAAACTCACAAATGACAAAAATCCAGTCTGTCATCTTTAAAGATGTCTGAGAAATGTGCTGGGTTTGGTACACCCAGACACTCACAGAAATCTGTTGAATCTAATGCTGACTTGCTGTCTGTAGTCCTGTCGTCTCTGCATAAAGAGTCCATAGTTCTCACAATTCAAACTTCCACCCCCATTTTAAGACATTTCTTCCTCATATCTAATCTGACTCTTCCCTCTTTTAGTTTAAAACCATTATCCCTTGTCCTATCACTACAGGCCCTTATTAAAGGGTCTGGCTCCATCTTTCATGTAAGCTGCATTTCCTTGGGTTTATTCCAAAAAGGCAGTTCCTGGATCCTGTTATTCAGCAGTTAATGATGTCTGACTGAGAATCACATAGTCATAGTTTTGCTGCTTCTTTTATAGACCAACACCCTTAGAAATGTTATGGCTTCTGTCCATTGGATCTCATTGTTGCTCAGTGCAAAGTTAGCCTCTATTTGTATTCATCAACTAGCAAGTCATCACCAGCTACTTCAAGCACAGGCCTTGATTTTGGAAAAAATTAAGTCCTATCTTCATCTTATCTGATGGAGTAAAATCTTATACATAAGTCATGTATATTGCCAGAAAAAGAATTCCATGTAACTCAAAATATGTAAATATCTTAAGGATTTCTATAGAAATGTATGTGCATATGTGTACGTATACAATATGTAAGCAAATATGGTAGGATGGATGTGCATTTAATACTTTTCAAAACCTATTGTTTCATTTCTTATAAAGAAAGTTGAGATTTTAAATGTCCCCTGGACGACCTGTTCCAATGTCTGATAACCATCACAATAATTTTTTTTATGTATTTGGTAGCTGTTGGCTCCCTTTGCCACAACGACATATTGCTGGCTCGAGTTTATGGAGCATTTTTTTGTTGAGTGATTTTATTAATGTTTGGTTTTTTGTTTGTTTTTTAATATATCCATGAGAATACTTGCAAAATCTGGACCTAAATGGTGTGCTACAGAGTGTATCTACAAAAACCATTCACTGGTGCCAACTTCTATGCAGAAGAAGCTGGAGAGTCTCAGGTCACACGTTTTCCTTTAGATCATGATAAACTGTCCTACTGAGCAAGTGATCCACCTGAACATTCCTGCTCAGTAGCTGCACAGTGAACATTGCTCATCCTTGGTGGAATGTTTGGGTCACAGTGCACATGCTTGGGTGCCAGTACCAGTTTTCTCCTCAGAGGTTCTGTTTAGGAGGTTACCACACTGGCTAAAGCTCTTCAGCTGGGTCTCAGTTCTGCTCTCCTTGACACCTGGATCAGGTGCTTCCTGTCGGCTTGATGTTGATAGATAATTTGTAAATTGTGTTGTCAACGCAACATTTTATCTGCTCCAAATAGCTCATAAACAAACCTTTGATTAATTCTTCCAGTCTATGTCTTCTGGACAGGATTTACAGCATTCTACTTATTTGGATGAAAAATAGAGAGAGACAAGTTGTCACCACTGAGATGAAAGAGTATTTTTTCCCTTCACTTTACAGCTTAAGGATCATTTTATCACGACTTTACTGTATGAAAATGGCAGAAAATTTAAATTTGTGACTGATGATACAGAAGCTGTAAAACTTGATGAAATCAAGAGTGTTCATACCGAATTACCACAAGCTACGCACACTTCAGGCCAGGAACATCCAGTTCACAATGCAATAGAAACTTGGAAGCGTTATTCCATGATCAATGCATAGGATGATGTTAGCCAATGACATTTGAAAGAGCTGTTTATTTATAGCCTCAGCTGAACATTGCAACACAGCTGGAGGAAAAAATGAGTAACTTCAAAGACAAATAATTCAGAAGGAGATCTGTTGGGGGTGGGGGCACTGAGTTTACTGTGTCCAGACATTTAATAGCATTAAAACAAAGAATCTGAAGGAATACGACTTACTTTACTGACCTTGTCTTTTGTTATAACATTAAATTTAACTCACAGCTTGGAAGATCGCATTAGTTTGGCTTTGAAACATTTTTCATTTATGTGTGCCTTTGAATCAGCACACTACTATCTCTGTGATTTAGCCCAGTCAAGATGTATGTATAGTTCTGAAGCACTGTTTATGTAAGGCTCTTATATCACCCTAAAGCGCAGCTACCATCCAACAACTTGGGCTTGAAAATTAGAAACTGAATGCCACTGGAATAAAATTCAATTCCTTTCAAAATTATTATGATAAAATATATACAAGCAGTTTGTGGCTGATATGAAAAGATTAAAGCAAATAGCTATCTATTAATTTCAGGAGTATCAGAAATGTAAATAAGAACCTGACACACCAATTCCTTTTTGAATGCTAGCTAGTTTCCGCCACCCAACACTCTTTTGGATAAAATACTCTTTTGCAGTCTGTATTTCTGAGTTTGCATATTTGCAACTTTAAAGTCAACTTTGCTCTGCTTTTTTCTTTTTCTTTTTTTTTTTTTTATACTGAACCTTCTGGATTTAAAACAAAATACTTTTTTTTTTTTTTTTTATTCTTATTTTGGCACATGCATTAAAGCTCATAACGTAAAAGTGAAAAGTCTGTTCCTGAGGAAGGACAGCAATAGATTGATGTTTGTAGATAGTTTGTATATAACACCCAGGGTAATACTAATCCAAATATAGAAAGTAATTACCCTGACCTTGATATCTGTCATCATTATCTTGCTTATAGAACAAATGTTTTGCTAAGAATGTCATCAAAACCATAGTTTCAGATCTATATCCAGTAAGAAAATCCTTCTAATCATTTCTCACCAAATATTGTGGTCCTAAAGACACAAAAGTATCAGTTTATCTAATTGCCATAATTGTTCCAAGAAAGAATTATGATAAGCCTCCTTCATAGGCTTCATTCCAATGGCTTTTATGTACTACTTGCAGTGCCAAAGCATTTCAAAACACTGTTCTGTAGAAGATTATCTTCTACCTGGGGAAAAAAAAAAGGAGAACAAAAAGAATGATTTTAGGGAGTTAAAACACCTGAAGTGCTCTTGATTCTTTCATAGGAAAATATGTCAGAAATTGACAAAATACCCTAATGTTTCCCAACTTGTAGGAAACATTTCTGGTACACAGGGTACCTACCAGCAGCATGGCCAAATGTAGCACTAGCCCCTGAGAAACAAGAGGCTCATACATCCACACAAAGAGAATAATACACCGTGATTCTCAGTCTTCTGAGAACAGCAATGGACTATTGGGCTTATTTCATGATTATAAAAGCCTCATAATCTATGACTGCTGCAAGCAGAAGTGATTTATTGGAGTGCTCTCACGTATGTGAGATAAAACTATAACTTGCTGGCAGCTATTATTTTTAAAGGAGGGTATTAAGGAAGGGCCAGAAGCTTGCTTACTTTGTAGCCTCAGAAAGTGATGTTTTGCAGCTCCAAAATATCAGTTTTGATGAATAGTTGTGGTGAAATTATAACCCCTGTTTTACAATAAGATAAACTTTCACCTCTATGAGGAAAATATAGACTACAAAATCTGATTGTAAACAATCAATGCTTTATATTCTTCTTCCCTAACTGAGCAATTTTTGAATTTATGCCAGTCCGACAAATGCATTAATAATCTTTAGCCACTAGGTATTTGTGAAAGAAATTGGAAATTATTTTTAATTTGCTAGTGTGGTAAAGCGATAAGACACTGATTCAAGGAGGAGGAAGAAGTGATGGTATGTGTTTGCTATATTACTAAGAAACACACATACAAGTGTTTGTCCTTTTACGTATATACACATTCTCCCACACAAAGCAAGTATGGTGAATAGAGAGGAAGAAACCATAATCAGTTGCTAAATAATAAGGAAGGAAAGTAACTCAAAAGCAGAAGATTCTCTAGTGAGTTATGAAGCTCATTTTCTAAGTATCAAAGACATTTTAAAGATTAAATTTACATTTTATATATACTTTAAATTAGTATTATTTCATGTTCTTATTGAGTTTTCTTCAGTTTTTTCATCTGTAAAATATAGTGTAAACCACACAGCCTATTTGCTCTGTGTAATCCATGGGATGAAATCTGGGAGAGAAATTTATTAAGACATTAAAAACTATAGGGAGCTGCATTTTAAAAGCTTTGTCCTGTTCACCTTGATTTCTAAATCAGTGAAAGAATCACATGCAGCAGGATCAAGGAAGTCAACAATCAAGAAAAGAAAATCAGAAGACCTACAGACAACTGCTTGAACAAGACTTGGTTTTGCCAGACTTAAACACAAGAAGCAATGTGTTACACTACTCATCTGAGAGCCACAAAAACTCTTCATGCAGAAAATTTAAACTGCTTTGAGATGCCGTATTTTAGTGTAAATAAGTCTATAACTTCACATGCATGAGTACTTATTGCCAATTTAAATCCCTCCTATTAAAAAGGCAGGATACCGTGTAGTTGTGGAGTATAGGTAATCTGGGGACTGAAATTAAACAAGGAGGCATGTTTGAGTGCTAAGTCCCCAAAGACTGCCTCTTTGAAAGAAAGAGTGGTGAAACAAATAAAGAGGCAAGCAAGAGCCCTGAGTAAGGTTTATGCATTGGGTTGTAGTACTTAAATGATCATATATATGAAGCAGAAGAGTTATATAAATGGAAAAATTAATCTGCATTAAAGTAGAACGTGAATTGGCAAAAAACTGTGTGGAAGCACTCATTGCTCCTTAGGTGTGTGACTGGTTTCATCAGTGCCAAGGCTCGGCAGGCTTTCCTAGCTTGTTAGTAGGTAAAGGGGGGAAAAAAATGTCTCTCCTTTTCCTTTCAGAGTCCTTCAAACTTCTGGTACCTTACAGAGCATATGTTCATCTGATATAAGATCTGTCACAATTCTCCTATACACAGATATAATGCAGAGTACCTCTTTGTTATTTGATGCTGTGTTCCAAGCATAAAGCATTTGGAATTGATTCAGCTGCCTTATAGAGGTATCTAGTATTACCCTGGGTTACTGACAGTACCTTTGTGGAGGTGCAAATGTGACCCTGGACTCATGGCAGACTTTTCTAGACTGACAATTAGAAACCAGCTGAAATGTCATTGTATGCCTATGTTTGCACAAATTCTTTTTTATCAGGGGTGTTCAAGTTGATCTGATTCACTGTGGTTTTTTTCTTTCTTTGTTTGCTTGCTTGCTTTTCATTAATTGAACAAGATTTTGGCGCTCTTTTATGTAGATTGATTGGTTTCAACATTTACCAAGGAAATCTGAAAGCTCAATGGCCCCTGCTACTTGGTAGGCATTGAATTCATCTCATTCTTCCCAGAGGACACCTTCTTAGATGTAGGCAATAAGATATTTAGGATAGGAGAACTCATAAGGCTTCCTCCTCCACTGCACACAGAAACTCTGAGATTTTGTTTTATGCTGTGAGAGAGCAGGGAGAGGGTGGTTGAAGGCCCCAGACTGTAGGGGCAGGTGGAGTCTTTTCTGCCAGTTTGAAACTTGTGTCACCTCAAAATACAGAAATGGTCCCAGGATCCTCATCCACAGATCTTCAGCTCCTCTCAGCAGATCTGCTTCCCCCAGACACAGCTCTCAACTTCAGCTTTAGCTCACACAATGGCTATGTCCCCAGGTGGAGAAAGCAGAATGGGAGAAGCAATTTTGAAAAGTGCCTTTATCACCTTTTTGTGAATCTTCTGATTAATATTTTGTGTCAGAAAAGTCTAGTTCAACTTTCACATGAATGAATTGGTTTCAGTGAAGTGTTCTTTGTGAAGGATTTCCTCAGACACTCTGGCTGGTGTGAAGCAGTGTGTTCTAGAATAGGCCATTGCTTACTAGAGACATCATTAACTCTTCATTTGTATTAATTGCAGGAGGAGTTGGAACCTCTGCTTTTCTATATCCAGGAAAACACCTTAACCACGAAGCTAGTAATTCTTCTGATACTGGCATTTCTAGCTTTTCCCAGCTGATGCTGTTCTACTTGATATGATTGATAGAGTTTTCACTGTGAAGGAAAAACTAACTCTAGGCTTGAGTGTACAAGACTGAGACAGTGGTAAATTACATCAGGAGTACTGGAGAATCACCTCAAACTGAGAAATTTTGTGTATGATTCAGTAGGTTGTTCCAGGGCATCTTGATCTTTGACATTTTGAAAGGTATCTGAAATGTCTTTGTTCTACCTGAATGCAGAATTTGACTGTTCCTTTAATTCCCTCTGCTTTTTTTTTTTTTTTNACTAGCTCTAGGCTTGAGTGTACAAGACTGAGACAGTGGTAAATTACATCAGGAGTACTGGAGAATCACCTCAAACTGAGAAATTTTGTGTATGATTCAGTAGGTTGTTCCAGGGCATCTTGATCTTTGACATTTTGAAAGGTATCTGAAATGTCTTTGTTCTACCTGAATGCAGAATTTGACTGTTCCTTTAATTCCCTCTGCTTTTTTTTTTTTTTTTAATATGTCTGGTACCTCTCAAATTGTTGGTATATATGAAGATTACTATTTTTCACACATGTATTAAACCCTTCAGTTTACTCCATAAAAGATTTTAGATGTCTGCATAAAACAAAATAACAACAAGGAAAACAGAAAGTTGAAATTCTACATAATTTGATTAAAAGGTGAAAGCTAAACAATTTCTAATAACTGAAGGTTGACATTGTACATAAACCAAAAGAAAATAACCGATTTCACTCTTAGGTCTAATCAAGCAAAGCATTAAACAGTAAAACAAGGTGAAAATTAAATGAAAACTGGAGAATGACTGAATTACATGTTTTCTAAAGATGCCATCAAATTTTATCTTCAGCCTGATTTGCAATCTGATGTAATTTGAATTTTTTTGTTATTTAGTCTCTTACTGTAAATCTTACTGTTCTGTCATTTAATTTCAAAGCTTTATGACTTTCAAATAAATTATTTTGAAATAATTTAAATCACAGGCAAGTTAAATAAAACATTTGTTAGTTCATTCTTGTTTTGTGCTCAGATGCTTTGGCTTAATTTTTATCAAAGCACAGGATCATATACTATGAATAGAGAATCCCTCACAGCCATCAATTGCCCTTTCTTTTGGTCAGAAACCAAAAATAAGATTAATTATGTAAGCTTCCAAAGAGAGATTTCCAGTAACACTTTAAATGAAATGCTCCCCCCTTAAAAGGATTTAACTCAGACTTAATGAGAAAGTTATTGTATGTTAATTAAATACACACTGATTACTATGAATATTTATCGAAGTGTAACAATAATTTGCATGAAGATAGATGTTGAACAACTGAATTTCAGTAAATATGTTCCTAATAATTATTTAACATTCACTAAATTATGCAACTAAATGATTTTTTGGCAAAGATATTGAGTATTTATTATATATTATAGGCCCAATTGTATCATTACCTACACAGGTGCAATCCCATTTAATTAAAGGGGAAGTTGTTGTCACATAACTGAGGGCAAGATGCAATCATATGTAGCGATTGCTGAGCATATTTAATGACACTGAACAGCAGTTCTGAGATCTAGAGAAGCCATTCTATTCACTTTTTTCAAAAACTTGTTGAAAATTAAGCTGAATGATCCAGACAGAGTCTTTCCTTTCTAATACACGCACCCTTCAACCAGTTCCAGTTTTAGGATCCATGCAGTCTGTGGAGTTTCTTGCCTGCTCACTTTTATATCCTGTTTTTTGAAGCTTTTACAGCCTCTTTGGTTGTACATGTATCCTACCTGTACTGCAGCACCAAGTCCTCATAAAAAGTGTAAAGGAAAATCACCCTAACTTTTATTTTCTACTGCTGCTCCTCTGTGGAAGACTCTTTGTGTCCAAATCTAATCTAATTATCCTATGGAAATATTAAAGTTTATTTTGTAAATTACTAGTTTTCCCCCTTCTAGATGCAGTATAGATGTTACACTTGACATCCTCAGTTTCATAGTCTAGCATTTGGTATCCTGCTCAGCTGGAGGAATTTTGAGATAATTTCTACAATTTCTTAGGAGAAAGAAACAATCTTCAGGCTACTGTCAGGACTGCCACTTTCTGTGCCTCTTGTTCAAGCCACTTTAGTCAATGATTCAGGAACTAAAATTAAGCATAAGAGACAACCTGTTTCTGCAGGTCAATGATGACAATATTCTATTGGGACAGGAGAGATTCCTGCCCACAATATAATTTTGCAATCCTCTCTAGTGTCCCCTAAATGCTTATCCAGTCCTTGAGTCAGGAGAGAGATTCTCCATCCTTGGGCTTGCTTGTAAACAACAGAGAGAGGAAATGACACAGATTTTTTTTATAGGAATGGCTTCATTCAGAGCAATTTGGGAGCTCGCTGCATACCACTAATATGAAAATTTCAAAGTAAATCAGACAGGACAGAGACAATAAAGCCTGCAGTTATGCCTTTTGCACTTGTTTGTCAGTCCACTTCTATATTTACTTCTCATGCCACATCTTTTGAATCAGCACAATGTCATAAATTCTCTCCCTTACATGTGACAGTGAAGCATTGGAATGGGTTTTGGGATTTGCATGCTCACTGCACAGCCAGTGCACTTCAGCCAGAGGTGGGAAGGATGTGGCAAGGGAAGACATACTTCTAAAGGAAAGATCTGTCAGTCATGGTGCAGTGGTCGTCCATCTCCTTCCTTGCTGTCTGTCAGCACCACAAGATACGTGGAAATAGATTGTGTCTTTGAAACCTCAAGGTCTTTCCAAGAGCTGCTGGAACACAAAAGGCTCATATTCTCAGCCAGGCCCATCTGGAATTTTCTTCTCCATCCAGTGCCAAATTCTTCAAATGGCTTATTCTCTTAAGAACAAGAAATTAATACCATCAAGAAATCCTGTTTTAGTGTTTATAGAGCTCAAGAAATTGCCTTGCTTTCTGGCCCTAGTCTAATTTTTAAAAAGCTAAAAATGGAAAATATAGGTGTAAGTTTAGTACATGACTGAATTATGGACATGGACATGAATGACCCTGATATTTAAAAAAGCTAATGGCATTATCCACTGGACAGAAAGGAAAATAGAATTATGAAAAGGGTTGCATAAGAATATTACCTGTGTTTAAGAAGTCTTCTACAAGGTTAGGATTTAATTGTACTATCATCAATGTAGATGACAAATGATGATATAGCTGATGTATATTTAATGAGTGAGATTTGTAAGCAATAAAACTTTAAAATTCTAAAGTTAACCAAATCTGAGTTAGGACTCCTTGAAAAAAAAAAAAAAAGAGTGTCTAAAGCAAATAAAATAGAACAAAAAGGTAAACCTACTTTATGTAGGCTACTTTATTCTTCTTAGTAGTAACAGAAGCATAAATAAATTTAAGTATATGCACAGACAACAAGCTCTAGTAGGCCTTGTCTCCCAGGATGCTTTCATGAAACTTTTCAATAATAAATGACAGTAGCAGCTAGCTAACGTCAGTGTCTGACTGCTTTTAATTATTTTAATCAAATGTTTAGTGATAATCCTAGAAAAAGTAACTAGCTTTAGTTACTAGTAACCAGTTAGATGCTGATACCTGATTTGGCAGTCTACAGCTTCCATCAGAGCTGTGCACAAGAAAGTGCAAGCTCTGTCAGACTCCTTGCTGTTACCATCTCAGCTGTACTTTCCACATACCATATCCTAACTCCATTACTGACAGCCTCTCACTCCGCACATTTTTGACTTTCTTTTTGGCACAAAAGAAAATCTTTCAAGCAAAACCCTTGATTGTTTGCTTCCTAGCCCAGGAGATGAAAGGTGTCATAGTTTCCAGCCAAGGTTCCCACAAGGGTTATTAGCTAATGTCCATCTCTATTATAACCTCCAGCACTCCAAGCCCTCAGAGTGGGAGGAAACCTCTTTCTGGCTGATACTGTGCAGCCTCTTGAGTCCCCATAAGAATACCCCTGTTAATGATACATTCTGTAGAAAGGTTGTTTTCAGCCATACGTTTTCTGACCAGCTGAACAGGGCAGGCTTCTGTCATGGGTACTTTTTCCTGAGGGAAGTGTTACCATCAGTGCTCCTGCAAGGATTCTCCTGCACTCCCCAAGCGGGGATGCAGAGAGAAACAGAAAAGAGGAAAGAAAGGTATCAGTCAAGAACTGAAGTGTTTTGAGCTGTGCTACCATCCTGCACATCCTACCCTCTTTTTCTTCTTTGTTAGAATTTGTAGGCATAGTGGTCATTTAGCTTGGTGACTGGCAAAATGTCTCTTGGATAAAGTTATCCTTCCTCTTGGATATGAGTATTCTCAGAGATAAGCAAAGCTGCAGTGTGAAGCAGTATAGCCATGTGTGTAGAAGCTCCTGGAGTGGGGTTCAGGATGAGGTTGGGCCTTCAAATAGAATTACAGCAAATGGCAGACACACACTCCTAATTTTCCTAGTTTTGGGAGACTATGTACTGATGGGTGTATTGGCTAAGTACTAAACAGATGCAAATACAATGGTCTTAAATAGCATTGTATCATAGTGTGCACATTAGAGGGACTAAGGACTTCTTAGGAAACCTTAGCACAATTTTACAGTGGAACAGAAACAAAGAAAAGCATTACTGAGCTGGTGACCACAAGAGAGACTTAAACCTGTGGATCCTATTTCCTTCTTTCCACCTCCATCCCCACTCCTCCCTTTTATTTTGTTCTACTTGATATTTTATAAATATGGAGAAGTTTTTTATAAGTGAAGAGGTAATGGGAGAATCTTTCTCTGTCAACACCAATTCTTGCCTGTGTTTTTGTTCAGGAAGGAGCATCAGGCTTTGACTCCCAGTGGGGGAATGTGATTCTCTGTGGCTGTAAGCAAGGTTTTTGTGTCAAGAGCTGATTCTCTCCCCCGTGTACTGGAGTCTACTGAAGAGGATCCAGACACATAAATCCTTTTATGGATTTGACCTTAAACTTGTCAAGTTCTGCATCTTCGTTTTTGTCAGCTCCCAGACAAAGAGGACATGTTCAGATGTGTTTATTCTCTTAATATCTGTTTTCTATGTAAGGTTTCAGTTCTAAATCAGACCATTTTGGAGATTATTACTTTATGCTGTCATTTCCTGGAAGAAAGAAGCTAGGTGCTTACCTACTGAACTTGCTGAGTTGTCAAACTTAATAGAAAGATCCTGAATGCTTAGTGTTTTTGTCACTAGTCTGCATAGAGGAGACCAGAGATGTCCAGGGCAAAAATGCTGGTCCCAGAAGGTTGATGGCCAGGTGTCTGAGACTGATTGGAAAAACCTTACTGCAGTCAAAAACAAGGCCAAAGGTGCAATTAACTCAGAAACTGCTGTAATTTGTATTTCATTATAAGTTGTAAATCAATACAAATAGTCTTGCCAGACACAGTCAATTGCATTTTTAATAAAATAAAATTAGTAATGAAAGAGAATGCAGAACGTGTGACAAATATATGTTACGGAAATTTTTCATAGTGTCTCATGAAACCTTAGCCTGACAGGATTTACAGAAAAAAATAAAATAAAAGGCTTTCCTTACTTTTTCCATGCTTAGATAAAGAGGAGCTTCCATACAAAAAAGTGATGTGTGTAGTGACTAGTATAGTTTAATTTTAACAAGATATTCCTAGTGTGCATTGGGCTTCATGAACATCTGGAGCAGAAAAGAGTCTGTACTGAGAACAGCAATTAATAAAAGATCCCAGTAGAGTCAGATCATTGCAGGGATCTCCCAAACTCATAAACTACACACTGAGTATGAAGAAAGAAAAGGTAAGCAGCTGGAGGGACCATCCATTTAGACTCTGTTGGATTTCCTGGATCAGAACTTCAGTGCACAAGAATGAGAGGGCACTTTCCTTATGCACTGTGATCAATCATTTCAGCCGAAAATCTGCTGGTATTCAACCAAGAAGATACTCATAACATTAGATTTTAAATTTCCTTTATATGAAGTAGTATTAGACAAAGTATTTCTTCTCATAAAATGTCCTGGAGTTTAATGTTTTTTTAAATAGCCTTTTAAAAATTAAATAAAATAGCTAAACATTTTAATCACTTTTAAAGTCTTTTTAACATCAATCTCCATCACTGCTGTAGAGCATTATTTCAGAATGCTGCCATGGCTGTAACATCCTGCCCAAGGCAGGATGGAGGTGAGAGTGTCCCTCTGATGAACCATCAGCAGTCGGGATTTGTGACACAGAGAGAGAACAATCCCATTGACTGGGAGGAGCTTTGATGTCCTCCCTGTGTAAGCTGCCCAAGGTAAGCACTAGAAACCCCCAGGACAAGGAACATATACATACTGTGGGTGACAAAAACAAGTTAAGAGATGAAATAGTAGAAGAGCCTGAGCAACAAAGCAGCTGTGGATGCTCTGGAAGGAGCCCAGACAGTGCTAAAGCAATTTGGAAGCACCCCTTTGTCTTCCAAAATTACAGAAGATATTTTGTTCTTCTATCCCTTGAGGTCTGCATGCATAAAAGTAATTAAAAATCACATTTACCTTTCTTTATCCTTAGTCATTCCAAGAGATTTTTTTTCTTTTTTAGTGTAGAAGTGTAAATTTCTGCGAGGTTGAAATAAGTTTATGAATACAGTGCTGATGTTCATAAACACTGAAAAACCACCCAGAGTTTGTTACTGCCATTGTGAAAGATGTCTCACTCCACTATTATCTTAGCTTTATGATATCATGTTTTGTGTGGGATGAGACTTTGCGCATATATTAAAGAAACAAAGACAATACTTATTGAATCGGCACACCAAGAGCAAGAGTGGTTCTTTAATCACACTCTATTCCATGAATACTGAGTGGAATGCTACAGTAAAAAACCTTGATATTTTGACTGAGACATAGCAGAGCTTTAGTGCTCATAATACTCTACTTTTATGGGGTCATATTTCTGTCTCAGATATATTAGTAGATTGTGCCAAGATTTAGGCTGTGCAGCTGCAGGAACTTGAAAAGTTGCCTCTGGTGTATCAGATACAAAACACGCAACATTAAATTTTGTGAACTATAGCGGTTAGCTAAGTGTATGATGTCTCTTTAAGGAAAGAGATTCAAACCAGGTTTCATCTAGGGCCCACTGAAACAAATGCAGATCTTGGCTGGCTGTAAAATGTCCAGAGTTTTGGGTCTTTACCAGAAGAATGACAACAAGAACAAGATAAATAATTTGATATTAATTCCCAGATATTCCATGGAAGAAGACTTTGCCACAGGAAAGATGACCTCTGTCCAAAGGGAATTAACAAGATAGAAACCTATTAAGGTTGTAGATATCAGCTGTTGATATCAATTCTCTGCCATATAGTAAAAGGGATTATTAAGGAAAGAAAGAAAGAAAAGGATTATTTGGTGTTTTAATGGGATATTCTAAAAAGCTGATTTAACTCAAATTCACATTTGTAGTTTGATTGTGATATCTATTGATAGCTAATAGGAGACCCAACAGGCAGAGATATCTTATAATGCAGAATTTAAAATGCCCATGTATGCCCTGTGCTTGTTTTCTTATAAATTGAGGTCGAAGAGTTTAGAAATTATCTGGGCATGCTGTAGGCAGCCCTATCATACAATGATAGAATCACTTAGCTTGGGAAAAAACTTCAAGATCATCAAGTCGAACTGTGAACCAAATCCACCACTAAGCTGTGTCCCTGTGCACATCACCTACAACTCTTCTAAATATGTCCAAGGATGGTCACTCAGCCACTTCCCTGGGCAGCTTGTTCCAATGCTTGACAACTCTTTCAATTAAGAAATTTCCCCTAATACCCAGTCTAAACCTCCTCTGCTGCAACTTGAGGTTATTCCCTCTCAAACTCTCACTTGCTATCTGGGAAAAGAGGGATTCCACTAATTTAAGGTTTTACTAATAGCATGCATTACTTCTTTTTGTAATGGTGACAGTGGCATGTTTGGATAGTAACACATAGGAAAGAAAATTTTATTTGCAAAAAAAGTCTATGGAAGGTAAGTAACTCTATTCCAGTGGTATTTTAAGACCACATCTCCTTAAACTGTTTTTATAATAGGCACCTAGAACCTTGTAGAAAATCTGATATTACTATTAACACCATGTGTTTCAATACCCAGGGCCAAATATGTTCAGTCCATTTTGCTTTCCTTATGCAGTGTGTAGAATGCATTAATTCCTTTTGCCTAGATCACTTAGATGAAGCCTTCCACTTGTGTCCCTGGTGGGCAGAGGATATGAGCACATAGCATTTAATTATCCATGGTTTTGCTGAGTATGATTCCCCGGGAAATTCCTGGAGCCAAACGATCCTGAAAAGTGGAGTAAAACCTTAAGAAAGAGGACAGGATACAAAATGTTTGATCAGTTAATAGGAAGGTACATTTGGGGGAATAATAAATCATTTGGTCTAAATGCAACTCAGACAGAACTTACATCGGTTGTAAATAACAGGATCAATATTTTAAAGTCCTGATTCTTCAACTCAGTTTCATTTCTTACACAACAAACAGTTCATACAGCTTCACATTTTGGCTAACTCTTCTTGGCATAAGCAGATAAAATGGTTGAGAACATACCACACAATCACGGTGTGCTCCAGAGAGCAATGGTATCTCTGAATGTGGTAAAAAATGCAGAAAGGGCGCAAGATGCAGAGAGGAGGTAAATATTTAGCTTGAGATTGTCAAAGCATGAGGGAATTAGACCCCTAAATCCTAATAAAATTTAACAGGAGTTGGAGGCCTTAATTCCTTTAGGCGCCTTTGAAAATCTCATTTGTATTTTCATTTTAAGTTAGAACACAGATTCTATGTAATATCAATTTCACTAAGAAAGACACCACTCTATTTTCCATACTTTTAATTTAAAAAAGTATGACTTTCAGCATTGTAAACATACCAAATCCAGCTGGTCAGTGAGTCAAAATTTGACTCGAAGGGTTGGGTTACTTTCTGTACTGATTTATCCCGTGAATAGCCACACTGTTTTGTACTTTGCTTTCGTTAACTAGCTGTATTTAGACTATTCCCCTGATGTTTCCTGTTCAATCACTTTAATTATGAGATAAGGACTTACTATTTCCTGCTTTGATAGGAATTGCTCACCTCTGAACTAAGTTGGAGTTAACCATGTTTTTCTCTATTTTCACATTAATAGTCTTCCTTTATTAATTCCTTGGTTTGGTGCATTTCAGTGCATTGAGAAAAAATAAAATTAAATTAGGTAAAAAGAGCTATACCTTACTAAACCAAAACAAAAAATCCTCAGTGTTATGTAGCAAGTCCATAATTATTTCTACCCCTGAAACCTGTTTATTTATTTAGTGTAGCATTTGCTGTATTTTTCTGTTCAAATCCTTTACTTTTCTGATTTATAAAGTAGAAATTGGTGCGTTAGTTGAAAATTTTAAGAAATATCAGTTCTTCTGTACAGGACAACTAGGTCTTTCCTCTTCCACCTCCCATGTTTGCTTTCATTTTAGTTTCCTGGGTTGTTTCACTCAACAATGTGTTGGTTTTTCCCCCAAACTGGGAAAGCAGTAGTTTAAACATACTTGGCCCTGGTGGATAATCCATCCCTCTGGCTCTTAGCTTCTTTCTGTATGTTTTCACACATGGCTACAGGAAAAATCCAGTTCTATTAGACAATACTTTTGGGGATGCAGCTGTGTACTAATTACCTTTCCAGCTTACCAGCAGAAAAATGAAAGCAATATAGTGTAGCCCATTAATTTTACAAACATTGGGGCAGATCTTCAACTGACGTAAGTGGACGTATCTGATGGATTTACTCCTGCTGGGGATAAGGCTTCCCTTATTGACTTTTCAAAGCATTTCCAGATTTCAGGCCAAGCATTGCAGTACAGTTTGATTAATTTCTCTCAGCCTGTGTAGATCGTGCCCATCTTGTCTGTTGTGGAGATTATACTCATCCTGTATCTGAAGTGTAAGGTTCCTATTGTATTTTATTTGCTGTGTTCTGTAAAGCTCCTCACTGATTTTTAATCCATGGATCATTCTTTTTTAGCATTACAAGTAGATTTGCAGGATCTTAACACAATAACTCCAAAAAAAAAATGAACTGCTGTCAGCTGCAAGCTTTTCAGTTTAATAGTAAAATAATTCTGTATTATTTTTATTTCAAACAACGCTGAATAACCTTAGATTTTGTTGTGATGGAAAGCATGCTATTCTTTTTAATGTCATTTTGGTGACTGCTGAGAATATTGAACAGTCCTTGGATACATTCAAACCTTTTCTTTTTCCTTTTCTCTTTCCCTTGGCTGTAATGAGCTAATCTCTGTACACTATGGGCTGAATGCAAAGTATGAGGAGGAAGGTTTGCAGAAAGAAAAGGAATAATAGTCATTGTTGATGTTTGCTAATTTGGAGTTGCATGAAATCTGTAAGTTGAAAGTATTTTTTAAATAGTGTTAAACTGAATATGTATCTCAGAAAGAAAGTGTAATTAAAAGGAACCTGGCCCAGCAGGGATACTGCCTTGTGAAGAAGTATTTGATAAGCCCATCCCAAAAAAGCTCGGTAGTGAAACCCAAGGACAATGTTTCTCATCCACATGGTGCTACAGAACCTCCAGAATCCAATCTGAGTTCAGAAAGGAGGAATGGGGTGTTTTGTTTTGAGCCCCGTGAAGGATAAATCTAGAAAGCCTTGTGACCAGAAGGTGAAGCACGATGGCAGCCAGCCGCTACCCACCGCTGCCCACAAACACTCTCTGCGCTGAAACGGAGGTGATCTGTAAGGAAGAGGGCTCACTTGGAGGAGTCCCAGAAAAATCACATGAATGCTTCCAAAAATGGCTCCAAAGTGAACAGCATAGACAACTATCTCACCTGGCCTAAAGAGCAGCCTGGGAAAAAGGTGGTAGAAACACTTCGGTGAAGGAAGATAGGAGGCAGCAAAAGAAGCATAAAATAACTGCTTCATTATATAAAAAAAATCTCTTATTTCATGTCCCAAGAACGGAAGAACAGGAGAATTTTTTTGTACCTGTAAATTTCATAGAAATTGCAAAACTTATTTCTTAGATTGTTCTTAAAAAATGAGGAAAAAACGGAAAAGAGATTCATTCAAACAGATAATGTATATTAAATACCCATGGAAATCCAAAACAAATGCACTGCCTAACCAAGATGAAAGACCAAGAATACTTCTGATGTTTTAATCTGAAAAATAAACAGTTCAGTATATTGATAGGGCTTAATTATGTCCTTTCTTACTTAAATGACTTTCTATATTAAAACTGTAGATATTAAATTATGCTAAAGTAAAATATTCTTTATCATAATTTAAATTTATTTTATACTTGTGAAACTTTTGTGAGGTTAGTTCATAAATCTACATCAAGCATTTTAATACAAAGAATGTTGACTTAAACTCATCATCTGCTTAATCAACAGTTTTAGTTTATTATCAGAAAGCATCAGTAACCTTGATGCACTTTATCTTAATTTATGCTTTCATCAAATAGAGAGAGAACTAAATAATAAGTGTTCGCATTAGAAATGCATTGGAAAATGTACACCAGGAAAAGAATTCAAGAACATTTGGCAGCAATTACTATCTTCATGCAACTAAACACTGGCAGTATAGTGGCACATTCCTTATTGGAGCCTTCTTCTGTTGTAGGTCTTGAAACATGTATTCCATCTCGAACTGCGACTCTAATTCAGTACCACTGGGTTATATTTGACTACCAAAGTCAGTACTATCATCCTGAGGCATCTTTTCTTGAAGATACCCTTCCCAGGCTCTTCCCTGAGTCCTTGTATACAGTGACTATGAGGCAGCTTTTGAAGTGTTCTACAGCACATCAATCAGGTGATCTTGAAGGCATATTTGAATTTATGTTGACATGTCTGAAGAAACACCCCTGTGCTAGCAGTGGGCAAGTGCTGAAGGCAAAATATGAGGGCTACACTACTAGCACGCTCTATGGAATGAAGAATTATTAAGTGGGGGTTGTTGGTGTTTTTTCTTCTTATTTCCTAGTTACACTCTTCCCAAACACTTCTGGAAGGTTTGGAAGGGAAAACTGCAACAAGCATTCACATAATGTCTTCTCAAAGATGCCTTCTTTACAGTTAAAAACATCCAAAGCACCGAATTAACTGTGAGAAGTGTGGGATTTTTTTCCCCACATAACTACATGCAGCAGAAACACAGGGGACCATTAGCTTACATGGTAACTTGTTTGTCTACTTTAAACCCACTATTCATCCTTATAAAATATTGAACATACCAAAACCCAGGGGATGTTATAACAAGCACCACACTGGTTTTCTGTTCTCTCTCAGACACAGTTGTGACAGGAGCAAATCCTGGGGGCATGGGTTGTACTTGAGGTCTCTCAGCCACTTTGCATGTTTTGAAAGCCAGTTCTCATAAATGTGGTTCAAAAACTCATGTACTTCAAACAAAACATTAAAAATGTACATAATCACTGCATACTCCATTGTCAAGAGTGCACCATGGAATGAGGTGGCAATTTTTTCCAAGGAAAGTATTTAAATAAATATATGGAGAAAAGGTATATTTTTTCAAAAGCATCAGACATTAAACAATTCTTCCAAGGCTGGACATTTTCTAAACTCAGAACTTTTTTCCTGGCATTCTTTAGTTGGCTAGAATTCTGCATCACTGATAATGTCCTTAGTTTTGTCTTTCTGCTTTCATTTTCCCCACTCTATTGGTATTTTCCTTTATCAGTTTCCCTGATAAAAAGCAAAGAGTCATTTACTACAAATAAAATTTTAAAAATCATTAGAATTATTATAGGGGGAAAAAAAGTTATAAATTCATGAAAGGATTGAACTAAAGGTACTAAAGGTAGTTGTACCAAAACTCAAAGTAGGAAGAAAGGTCAGATGACATTCTGGACTCAAGGAAGATAGAAAGTCTGATCTGATGTTTACTTTGAGTAAAACCGATTTCCAGGCACAGAAATGTCTCATAACCCAAATATTTTCATCCAAAATTCGGTTTCTCCAGACTCATTTGGTAAAACTGCTTACTGGGGACCTTAGGAGTTCCTACCCATGTAAGTGAAAATAGTTGGTATGTAATATTAATTCATACTATGATTACATGGAGATAAATAATTAGATGTTTTCATTATCCCTCCACAAAGGCTGCCTATGCTTTTTATAGAATAAAAGCCAAATGAAGAATTCAGCCAAAAATAAGCAGTAGATTGTAATTTACCCGTGTTCAAGCCTTACAAAATCCCAGCCAAGGGCTGGAAGAAATAAATGGAAACATGTAGGCTGAACATTGGAGGTCCAGCTCTTTTAGAAGTCAGATGCTTCTGTTTTGAAATTAACTCAAACCAAAAAGCTGATTCTCTTCTGTTCTGAAGTGAATTGTATGGTCTCTTCACGCATTTGATATTTGCTTAATGTAGTCTTTGCCTTTACAGTACCTTTTACACTCTTGGATAGTGAACTCTGTGGCTTTGAACAGATTATTAACTTTTTTTCTGCCATTCCCAAAAGAATAAAGTATCGGTCTTGGTTTTTGTGTGTTGTACTTGATGAATGTGTTTTTCTCCACGTTATTATCTTTTCCACTGAGAACATTTTCAGTAAAAATCTTGTTTAGGAACCACATGAAACTGACACAAAGCATATGCATCCCCAGATTTATTTGTCTTTTTGCAAAGTGAGTTTCTATTACCATGTGTATCCTTTTGAAAGCTGCTGAAGTATAAAAGCTTTTACCATTTGTTGAGTAGCTATTTTGCATTACTACTTTATGGAGTCACATCATAATCCGTCAAACTCCCCTTTATAATTATTAGTGAATTCTAAATGACAGAGTTCATTCCTCCACACCTTGTATGACAGTGAAAAATAAGGTTTTTCATGTAAGTTCCTTGCAATATAGACTAATTGACATACTAATTGACTTTTACTATAATTTAAGTTTATTGTTTATTGCTTTTAGATTGTTAGCTGACATTCATTTTTCTGCTAGAACACAGTAGATATTGTTTTTGTAAAGGCAAATATGCTTTAATTGTACTATACCAGTGAGATGTCTGGGTTTTCATTTTGAACAACCTGTGTACCTAAAACGATTTTCTTCCATGGGCTTTGTCTCCAGTAAAGAACAAATTGTATTTTAGCTTGGTATGTGACCAACAGAGCATATTGTCATTTTACAGGTAAAGAAATTAGTATAGACCAGATTTTGCCCTTTCTGCTGAACGTCCAGTCTCACCTGAGCTAGAATTACTCAACTGTCAGGGGCTTTTATGGTCCAAGTATTATAAGTCATCATCATCAGTAGTGTGACTCATCACTAGTATATGTGCCAATGTGTGTGCATGGTTACAGTCCTTCAGATCATGTTTACCAGGTTGCTTAGATTCAGTAAATACAAAAATGAGTTTAAGTAACTTTAAGGATCCGTTCTAGGCCAAGAAACAGGAAAAAAGTATAAATCAAGCTTGGAACAGTCCTTTGTAGACATATGCAGATGAGAAAGAGACTTTGATAGCGTGACTTAGAAACACAGTCTTAGGTTTACATCTATGTTTCTAGATTTTACAATGCTGACATAGATCACTGGCTGCATTTTATTAAAAGCAACTTAATAGTTGTGATTTATACATATACTGTGTCAAGGGATCTAGTTGATGCATTCAAATTCCTATAAAAAGTAGCTCAGATTTTTGTATGACATACTAAATTTAAGGGTGTACTGCTGACCATTGCTTGGGCTCTATTTAGATTTTTCATCAAGAAAGACTTACATTTCTTTGACACCATCAATAAAATTAGCCTATTTCATTTAAAGCATGTTTTATTCTGTGGTGTACACAAATATTACATCATCTTTATTTTTAAAGATCTATTTTACAATAATGTTATTACCCATAATAAGTTTCATACTGATAGTGCTGACAGCACTGAAAATTGTCCTTTCTTCATGTACACAGGCAAGCAAAGTTAATTTTCTCATACTTCAGTCCAGTTTTAGTGTCATGCAGATAGCAACCATGATCTGAACCACACTTATACATGCATGTCTAGGTAACCAAGACAGTAATTTACAGTGATTACTATTATATAGTAATAGGGAGTAGGTTTCTTGATTTTTCCAGGAACAAAAATTTCATCATTTCTTGCGAAAAACATGTCGTTTTCACAAATGTTTTAACAACCTGTGGATGATTTAAGTGTGATGAAAGAAAATGTAGATGTAACTTCAGAACATGAGAAAAAAAAATGGGTAACTTCCCTGTTTAGATTTTGAATATTTAATCAAGAAACATTCATTCCAACTTGGGGACATATATCTTGCTATTCATTTTTTTAAGCACTAACATTCAAAGGTTTTAAAATGGAAAAAGAGTCAAGGCATAGATGGACAGAGTACTTTTAGAAATGTTAGAAGGAACCTCACTTCAAGAAATGAATTACATTGACAGAGAAATTTGATGCTCAGAACTAGACATTTTATCTTCTAGTTAAACCTGGGAAAGCAGCAGGCAAAGACAGAGTTGCCAAGGAAATGCTGAAAACTAGGTATGACAAGACTCTGTAAAATTCCTCAAATTTTCAGCAGAAGAGGGAACCAGAAGAGAACTCAGGACAAGGTGTAAGTCTTACTGCATGGATGCTGAGGAATTACATGCCTTTAGAGGACAGCCAGAGTCCCCTGTAGTGCAACATTCAGCAGGATAAAAGCTATGACTGGAGAAACTACGAGAGAATAAAGATATGAACAGTTCATTCAACAAAGCACGTCCCTAACAAATGCCAAGATTTGCAAAGTCTGTGCAAAACAGAAGACAGAAATATGTCTGGCAAGTGTCAAGTATCTGCCACAGCAAGCATGCCATCATGCCTAGGCAGCTGGTAAGAGGGAGCAACTTCCTAAAAGAGGTGAACCATCTGAACTGCTTTGAGAGGGAAGTTCAGTTTCCTAAGTACTCCAGTTGGGAAGAGACATACACAGAAATCATTGCTGTAACAGGGCTGGAGGCCTCCCACTGTGGCTGGGCTCAGTGGACTGTCTTTCAGAAAGACATTTTACATTATAGTAAAGTTACTTGGCTAAATCAACCTTATAATTTGACTGATTAATCAATGAGTTTGGGTCACTTTTAAAACTGCACAGAGCAGAAACAAATCTTTTGCTTTATGCTACTACAAATTAGAAAAAAAATTCTCAGTCTTGTAATCAAAGATATGTAGACCTTCAAATATTCTAAAGACAATGAGGCATTATTATCAATAAATATTCTGTTCATTCAAAACATAGAGTACCAGAGAAAGAATAGTTTAATAAAACATGTATTTTTTACTATCTGCATATCTGAGTCACTGTTTTACCCTCTATAGTTTTATATTTTACTGTAAAATCCTTAATTCTTACCCCAGCATAAATTGTTTTCCCACCACAGTGTAGAATGGGAGCAGCCTGGCCTCGGAGGTGGGGTATGGAGTTGTTGAGGAGCAGAAAGATGCCAGCATGCAGAAAGAGCTCTTAGTTGTCCATGACACATGACAGCTCCTGGGAGCCCCATGGAATGAGAGGCAGCCATAAACTGCACAGGTGAAGAACCTGCTGGCAGTGAAGGAACTGAGGAAAGCAGAGGGGCAGCTGATGCACCTTGTCAGATGTCAGTGGGGCAGACCTGATGTGGTGGATAACTGCAAGCAGGAGGTTACAGGCAAGGAAATCCCACTGAGGAAGAAGCAGTGGGACCAGGAAGAATGAAGACAGAGAAAGATTTCCCAAAGAGGAGAGAGAAAGAACTTCAGAGTCCTGGCAGACAAAGTTATAGAAGTGGGTGATCGAGTGGGAGGGCACAGGAAGAGAGAAGAGGCGATTTCACTTTAGGGACTTTAGGGACATGGCACACAGAGGCAGCAGAAGGACTAAAATGAAAGCCAGAAATGCTGAATAGAGGGAAGGGAGTATAATGTGAGTGAAGCTGGGATTCATGATGGCTTTTTAGGACCAAGGAAAAACTATTTGACCAGGAAGAAAAGATTGTCTCCCTTTCAGGAGGAAGGACGAGTTAAAAGGTTTGGAGGTCAGAGGGGACACAAGCAGACAGAGAAAATTCTAAGGAAGGAAAGAATGTTGAATGTACAGAAAAGAGAAAGTGATGCATGAGGGACTGCTGAGAGTGGAATTCTTCAGGGCAAACGGGTAAGGTATAAGTGAGTGAAGAAAGATGTTGATAGGGAAAATATATCTTGTCTCTCCTCAGATATCACAGACTACAAAAATGTCTCTCTTCTGTTCAAATAAATAGAAAATTACCCATTGGCTTCAGTGAGGAAATCAGTTCAGCTGTAAGGATGTGGATTCTTTGTAAAATGTCAACCTAGGGAACATGAAGAGGGATAGGTATTTTCCCAACAATTATATTCTATGTGGACATATTCTAAGCTTATGAAGGTAATTTGTTTGGGGGTGGGGAGGGTGGGGTGTGTGTGGGTGTGTGTGTGTGGGTGTGTGTGTGTGTGGGGGTGTGTGTGTGTGTGTGTGAAATTCACCAGTTTTCTGTGGCCCTAAAAAAATGAGAGCTGAATCCTCATAAGAGCTCATCCCTTCCAAATTTAACACCTTAATTACTCACTTAAACTGATCATTCCTTATAATCCTAGTTTGTCCCATTGCAGAAGTCTGTGTCAGGATTTAAAATTCACCTCCTAAAATTTCATTTTGGTCTAACAAAATACATCTTGTTAATTGAAGTTTGCTCTCTGAATCTTTGGAAAACTACTTCAGATTTTGCTCTGTTTTTAGTCCTGACTTATCCTTAAATTCACTCTGAAAGGTACTTCTGGTTGTCAGGCAAATACTCTTTCTAATTAATTAAACCTTCAAACTTCTCTTTTGTTATATAACCAGAGGAATATTTATTTAACAAAATGCCCCACTTTGTCTATAGGATATATGAATCACTGAGTATCAGCTACAGAATAGTTCCACTCTGAGATACCATTCATGAGTGGTCTGTGTGTCTACTTGCCTTTATTAAACCTTCATTAACCTTTTACCATTCATCTTCTAATTTCCAGTATCACCTCAGCCTTCTGGACTAATTAATAGTTCCTCCTGCCCTGAGACACTAATAAAAAACAAGAAGACATGGTATTTTTTCCTTCTGTTTAGATCACACACATTTGCTTATGACAATAACTGAAATCCTTTGAGAACTGCTATGTATTTTTGAAATGAATTGTTCCTCCAAACATAACCCTTGAATACTTTGTTGAGGTTTTTGGTGCAAATTCTAGTTCCCTCGAGCACAGGCTAAATGCCTGTAACTTCTGTGCACTTGCAGTGTGGAATATTTAAAAATTCTTCTGACTTTGGATGATTTTTTTCCTTTAATTTTTCATCTAGCTTGTACAATTTCCCTCATATTAATCTCTTTAATCCTACTTTTGCTATCTCTAATTTTAGATTTTTCAGTCCTTTTTACCCTCAACACCCTTGGCATTGAATGAACTTCTTACAGGCTTTATGGAGGACTCTATTGTCAGCTGAAAGACTTCTCTGAATTGCCAGGTACTGACAATTTCAAAAATTGGTTTTAAATTTATTTTTGCTGCCTTTATGTTTGCCCTCATTAGTCATAGCTCAGGATTTTCATGTTCCCTCTTTTGAGCTGCAATCTCCTCTCTGACATGCTCTGTCTCTGATTTCTGAATCATCTCCATTGTTCTTAAATTTTTTTGCACTTTTGTCCTAATCATGCTTCTTAAAAAACCAATTACTTAGCTGGGACAAGTTCTGCTGTAGAGGTAACACACTTTTATAATATACTAAATATACTTCTATATAACACTAAATTGATCACCTTTTGGATGTCATGTTTTAGTATCACACTCTGAGTGGTTTACATCAACTGTATAAATGGTGTGCTTGATCTCAAAAATTTCCCTTGACTGCCAGGTTAGTGGTGGCAGCATTTTATTCATACCAGAATGCATCAGAGTGTTCTAACAGAGTCTCTAATTTTACTAAAAATACTTTCAAAATTGAATGAGTACAAACGTCCTCCGATTTTCACTGCCTAGAAGTGGTGAGCCAGAGGTCACAAATGTCTATCCAGGCACTCTGTAACCTGCTCACATAACATGGTATGTAAAACAAGCTTTTTCAAATACCTGGCATAATATGTAGTCCAAAAGCATAAGGCTAAAGAAAATAATCATACTATATCTAGTATAAAATTACTTTCCCATTGGTTCCATTCTGTTATTAATCCTTCTAGCTGATATTAATAGTATATTTTCTTCTTTATTTCCCTCTATGCATTTCTTTATAGTCCACCTCAATGATATCCAGCTTTTATAACAAAAGTCTTGAATATGCCAGATTCAAAATATCTGCTCTTAGTTTTCAGGGTACTGCCAACAAAATAATTTAACCTACACATTCATTTCACACTGCTGAGCCCTAGGTTTGCAGCTTCATTTGCAGTCACTCTTCTGTCTGAATACATCTCCTCAGTTCCACCATTTCATCATTTTCTTCTCCCTGTCCCACTTCATTTGTGCTCATTTCATGAGGCATAGAATATCTTGTAATGCAGTATATTCTCTGCCCTGACTTGTTTTGTGGTAAGCATGCAAATGCACTGGGTTTGGTAAGGTTTCTTCATATCTTTTCTGAAGCTATCATTGCAGTTGTGATCTGGTCAATTTATATTTGCAGAAATTAAAATGTTAAGGAATACAAAACTTCCGGGTATTTTTGTCATTTAATTGAAACCAGTAATTTTACAGAAACAGGCGAGCAATATGTTTCCACACTAACATAAACTCCTTTTATTTCCTTAACACAGGCAGTAATTTCTTACTAGAACATATTTTGCAATCATGATTATGTTGGTATACAAAGACATACAGAGAGTATTTGTAGTAACCTTTTTGTAAACCTCTATCAAATTATATGTATTTAAGCACATTTGGATAAAACTGCCTATTTTCTTTGTCCTTAGTGGTAGGAAGAGGTGTGCATTTTCTTAGTCTTGGGGATGAGTCCTTTGAAATCATGCTGGTGGGATTTAGGTTTACAGAGGGGCAATTATTACCAGTGCACTGCCATTTGACCTAGATGTGGGGTTATGTACAGAAAAAAATACTTTCTCTTCTCTCCTCCTTCAGTGTATACATGAATCCTTCCATGCTATTGTTCCTTTTGTTTTAATAGCGTTTTTTGTATTTTTTTTCTTGGCTCAGTTGCAACATACCAACCATCTTTCTTTGTGCCCAGATTCTGTTTCATTTCCTTGTCCCCTTTAAGTTACAAACTTCCAAACACAGTTTTTAACAAACCTGATACAAATTTTTCTAAAGGTTTACTTGTCCCACAGGAATTTAGCTTTCATTTTGCTTTCTCTAATACACATTTCATACCTTGTCACTTCAGTTCCATTAGGGCCTGTCATTTATATTATAATAAGTCATTCCTGAGTTAATCAACATTCCTACTTACAATGCTTATTAATGTGACACATTGTGGTGTTCCTTCTTCTGTGACCACTAAATTTTAAACTCCTCTCCTACCTCCCCCTCTTTGAAAGTGATTTTTGTATTTTACTCTTTTTTTTCTTTTTCCCACCGTCAAGGCCATTTTAATTTTCTTATCTTGCATATCCTTATCAAATAAGCTTAATATCATGGTACTTGTTTTCAATTTTTCTTTCTTTATTTGGAAATAATTTTCTCAGATGCCTAAAAGTTCATTTATCCTAATGGCACCAATAATTATTTGTATGAAGGTAAAGCCTGTGGGAACCAATCAAGTGAACTCCTATTATACTGAGTGCTGTGCAAATAAGTCTTTGCCAGAGGTCAACAGGACACAAAGTTATGATTTCAGTTGCACATTTAATTTAAGAAAATGTGCAACAAAGGATAACAACAAAGGGCAGGATAAGGAGAGTGAAGGACATGCCACACCAGGGCAGTAGATGCACTTTGTCCTGAACTCATTAATTTTCAGCTCCTATCTGGGACATGCAGTTGAACCCAGTTGCCCCAAGTGCCTGCAGAGTCTGTAGAGAGCCCAGCTGGAATGGACCACTGTGGGAGTTATCAGCCTCCTCAGGACACTCCTGGTGGCAACATGACCTGACTTACTTCAACCCCTCAGAAGACCCAGAAATCCTGGAAATTTACACTAAACCTTGACATAATTTGGTGTCTCAGTATAGGCAAATATATGCATCAAACCCACATCAAAATTCCTTTCCTGTGGCTAGTACCCACTGCCATTTGTAAAGCCTCTTTGTCAGCTCAGATTGAACAAATCTGACATGAAGGTAGGAACATCAGTTACTCAGTGCTTCCATACTCTTGACTGAGATATGGGACAGGAAAAGTGGTGTTTGTCATGTTTTCCTCATCCTTATAACACACAATTGCATTCTCACTTTAGGCCTAGCTTTAAATGCAAATTGTGGAGTTTTTTATCATTTCTTGTGGAGGGTCATTGTCAGGATTATTGCCTAATATTGAGATAAAACATTTGCCTGAATTATCTTGTGAACATGCTCAACTATGAAGTCTACCACCTAAAATAAATCTTCTGTTCTTTTCTTCTACCAGCGCTCTTCAAACATTGGCAGAATGTCAACACATCTTTTCAACGCTTTACTTCTCTATCTCAGTATACAAAAGATACTTACTTTGTGGTTATAGTTCTGTATGCCTTTTTACCTTCTTCCTGGGTAAGACAAGAAGAAATTTCTGTCGTAATTCCCACTCAACCTATGACTTTAAACCACACAAGTACACCAACATGCAAACCCTAGTAGCTAGGGAGTAAAATACCATGACCATACCCACTTAGTAGTTCTTTCTTCACAGGTCAGTCCATCCATGTTACTGGTATCCTGTTACTTGTCTCTGAAATACCAGCAACTTCACGACAAAATTTTTATAATGCAGTGCTTATAAATAAATATATTTTGGGACTTAAAAAAGAATTCACAAAAGCTACAGTTGCATTTGCCTTTTTACTGACACATACTGTACATTTGTCTACTTGACTTGTATCTACAGGTTAAGTCTATACTTGGAAGTTATATTGCTATATTTTGGATGGTCTTATGATTTAAAAATAGCATGCACTACATTCACTACTATATTCACTAATAATGTGAAGAAAAAGGCATAGATGCACTTTACATAGAGATTGCTTAACTCCGATATGTGTGGAATATTTATATGATATATAGCACCTCGGTATCTGTGTGATCATGAGTGTTCCAAAAAGACTGAACAACTTTAAATATATATTTTATTGTGGGAGAATTTGCTGTTTAAGATGAGCTTCTTTAGTTCTTATAGTCACTCAGACTTTTTCAACTCTAAAACCATCTAAGATTTCCCTTCTAGCTAAATATTTGTGCTGTAGATAATTTTTTCCCTGAGGTATCTTAGCTTGCCTTTTTCCCATGTTAAATCTTGTGGGCAATTAGCCAGCTTCTCTATTACTCCTCCTATAGCCCTTTAACTCTCCCTTCATTACCTGCTTTCTGAATTTTTCCTGATAAACCAAAGAGAAGTCTGGAACATAAATTCGCACAGATATGTACATTTTAAATTCCTAAATGTGCTCCTTTTTTTCCCCTGAAAACTGGGAATAGATTTGCTTTCTTCATAGCTTTACACTGATGTAATATTTCTATAAAATTGCTTAATGTGAGTGAAGAGTCAGGCAACAAGGTCCTGATTTGAAGTCTGTTGTTGAAAAGGCCCTTATTGACTTCAGTAGGCTTGAGATTCAGCCATAAATCTGTAAGACCAAGTGATAGGGTCAATGGTTTCGTACTCTATAAAATTTCACTTAATAAATGAATGCAAAATTTCATCCAAAATGTCCCCATAAATTTATACCTCTCTTTTCTCATTCTTTAAATCAATATAGATGCAACACAAGGAATGTATCAGTGTCAAGATATCAATAGCTCTGCCACTGTTGTCTGTTGGTTTATATGCTTTTCCCTTTAAAGCTAGGAATACAAATATTCTATATTGTTCATTTTTTGTAACTATATAAATTCAAATTCAGAATTATTTTTCTGGTTTCATTTCAAATATAGCTTTAAAAAAACCCCCAACAACCCAAAGTCAAAATTCCTCACTGAGAGAAAAAGAATCTCTGCTAAATTTTAACTTAATGTGATGTGACTTAATGAAACAACTGTGTTAGAAACCCCAAGAAAGAAGCCCTGTAGCAGCAGCAATGACAGTGTTAATGGTGCTGCTCTGTCACACAGAGCCTGCAGAGGGCCTATAGGCCTTCTTCAGAAAGATACAGAAAGGTGCTGATGGATCTCATAAAGCTGACAGCTCGTTGCTATCCATTGTCTTGCAGAACAGATTAATAGATTCATTGGTTCTTACTAGACAAAACTGCTCACAGAAGATAGAATTTATCCTGAAAAGTTGCTGCATTCTGCTTGCTGGTACAAAATGCTCTTTGGCTTTCCATCTTTCAATTGTTGGCAGGTACTTAAATAAGAAACACAGAGAACCCATTTACAGTTATGGGTCTCTGTCCTCATTCATAATTATAGTTATTAAATAGATTTTAAAAGCTCATTTTGTCAAGAATAGAATTCTACATAGACTCCGGTGGCACAATTAATCACCCTCTAGATATGTCAGTGGCATGATACAAGAGTTGGTAAATTTAATACTATATTTTTGTGTTGGATGGAAATCAAAAAGGACCTATTTGGCAATATGCCTCAGATCATTAAAAAGTTGTCACTGTGGCACTCTAACCTTGACAGCCACAGATCAGCTCTGGAGGGAATTAGCAGAGCTAAAGGGAACCTGTAAAACCAAACTGATCTGCATTCTGTTATCCTGAATATTTCCACCTGATGCACTCTGATGCATTTGCTATAAAAAATAAAGGGAAAAGGGAGGAAAAAAATTTAATGTCTTTTACATCAGTGCAGCCAATAGAGCAGTAATTTGATGCTTACAGATACTGGTGAAAAGTTAGGACTTGTGTGAGTATTCCCTTTGATGGAGTGAGTGATGGCTCATCAAGGGCATGTGTAGGGGTTATAGCCAGGTTCTACATCATCTTGGAACTGGTCTAACTGTTTCGTCACAATCTACGTGTCCACTACTTTTCAAACTGCATGCAAAGAAACTGCAAAAACCAAAATAATGATAGCAAACATAACTCTGCTGTTATAAAACAAATGTCAGAAGAATATATGTGGGCTCAAAAGTTAATGCTTTATACAACTGTGATTTTGTATATGACTCATTCCAGACTACTGGGAAATGGTCTGTGCTAACTCTCACACAGTATTACCAGTCTTGCAGCGTTATTTGAGATAATGCCTGAAGTGGGCTTGATTGCTATGATTGCTTCTCGTTCTTATTTGATCTGTATCTCTATCTTCTTTCATTTAACAGGAGTGTGTTTGCAAGCTGGAGTCTGAAACTGTTTCACCATATAGCTTTTTTTGATCCTTGACTAGCAGGGACACAACTGTTGGCTTAAACATCTCTTTTCAAGTCCCACTGAGGCATGAAAAGAGATGCTCCTTGGTTAAAGAGAAGCCACAACAGTGCCAGACGTATTTCATTGTCTTTCCCAAACTAAGGGGGAAACAAGCACATATTTGAAAAAAAAAAAAAAGTATCTGGTTGCTGGACTTTATTGGCCTACACAAATGACATCCATGGACATCATATGGGAAAGCTGGATCTTGTATTGATTACAGCAAATGGAAAGGTTTTGTGACAAAACTACTACATCAAAAACTGTTGAGTCTATGGATTTTCTGGGAAAAAAAAGGACATTCATTTTAAATTCTCCTAAGGCTATTGGCAGGTGACTAGCTAAGTGGTTGTAAACCAGGGTGAAAAATGGATTCTGTGGAGGCAGAAGGTACTTTTGATGTACTTTGTCTCTCTTGAACAGTTCCGTTTTGATGCTTTTTGATTGCTTTGAGCAATTTTTAAATGCTATTTCTGTTTTGGTGAGAGATCATGGTCAAACTATGGCCATGCATCAATGAATTGGAATACAGTGTACAAAATTTATGAAGACATAAGATTTTCAGACTGCCTTTTGCTATTTTTCTTGTGGGTGGTGGGTGTGAAGAAAATAAGATGTCCTCATTCATTAGGGGTTGGGATAGAGTTAAGAGTGTCCCTGCATGTCTTCTATATTGAGACATATTTGCCTACATACCCGATACAAAAATAGGAATGGGAGTATCCCTCTGATGCACAGGTGAATTTCAATTCTAAATTATGATAGTCTGCACTGAAGTGCCATAGATAGGGGACAAATTAATAGCAATAAGGTATGTGAGTGGGGTAGAATTTCTAACTGAGGTATTTGATGCCAACTGAAGTTTTAGGCCAAGCAGGCTCCAATATATGCACACTTACTCTCCAATCTGCCAGTTCTGACTGGTGTGCATTTTCCTCATCAAAACACACAGTGCCATGGCTAGTCAGGGTTCTAGGATTACAACAGGCTAACCTTAGACTTTAGTGCCTTTTTTTTTTTTTTACTTCCTGCGCTGCATCTTGCTCTCTGCCTTTAGAAAAAGTGAATATATGACAATCAGTTTGCTGTTTCAGAATCAGAGGAAAAAGTGGAAAGGGTGACTATACCTTGGGGCTTCTCTGGTTCCTTCTCCTACCCAGAAACACTAATCTTTTAAACAAATACAAAAAACCGAGTTCCTAATAATGGAGGGTAGCACCTCTCTAAAGGTCTTACGCTGTCCAAAAAATATCCTTAGTCCAAATGTTTAAATTTTAAAAAGAAATGTAAAATCTCCTTCTTCCTGTTCCCTAGCCTTCAAATTACTGTACAACAGCTCAATTTCATATAAGTGTTTCAGGCAGTTTATAGGGATCTAAGTGCTCTTTGGCACAGCTTGTCCATCAGCAGGCTACGTACTTGAGTCTCTCTAATTCAGGTGCAGGGAATGCAGAACAGCTCATTCTTCCCATTTGTTCTGTTTCTTGCTTTTCAGTCTGTACCTGCTATCTCTAGAAGGTGTCAGCAGAGCTGTACTTTGTTAAATATCTGTTAAGGCTTTTAGTGATCCCAGCTTGTCCATTATAGCTCTTCTACCAGAAAATAGTCCCCTTGCATCCACTTCTTATGGCATTCTCCCTCGCCCATTTTGGTTACAGCAAGTCAGATATGTGAGCCTTGCTATTTAAATAGTGTGAACCAATCTGGCTCATCTTCACAGAAACACGTCAGGGAGTGATTACATGAGCAACAGTGATGTGACAGGGGGCTGAGTTAAGGAGGAGGAATAATCTTTGGTCAGTAGTGAGCTGCTGTGGACACAGCGTTTGCACTGGCATAGCTGGGGCTGAACAGCTACAGCCACCCAGTCCTCAGAGGCCTCTGTGGTGAGGGCTGAGACAAAAGATGTCTAATAGGTACAGGGGGTACCCAAACAATTAACAGCACCCCTAGTTTTGATGCCAGGTAATTGAGGAAAGGTCCTGTACCACGCTTCACCCGAGCTGGCAGGAACAGGCGGTGAGGGCCGGAGGTGCCTGCTGTGGAAGCAGGCGGGGAGGCTTCAGTGGCTGCCTGCAGTGCCACCCTGCCTCAGCTGCCCCTTCCTGGGGCCCTGGCAGAGAGGCTGCTGCTCACAGCACCCCGGAGGGAAGGGCCCTTCTGGGTGTTACTGAGGCACTTCGCAAAAAAAGAACATTTAAGCCCAACTGGTTGACTTTGCACAGAAGCATGTAAGAAATGCCTGCTGTTGCTGCTAGGAGGCTTGTATTCTCCTCTAGATATAAAAGAACAGGAGGCGACTTTTTAAATGTCCTGCTGGTTTTTTGTTGGGTTTTTTTTTCAGTGAACAGCTGACTAAAGCTTGACCCATTTATTTCTAAACTGCTTCCCTGCCACCAGTGCAGTGGTGCAGCTCTTTGGTGCAGACAAAGCCAAAACTGATCTTTAAGACATTTACTGCTGCACTTTAGAGAAGACTCTTTCTAGAAAGAACTGGAAGGTGACTGGGATGCTGGCAGATTTGCCCATGTCATGCAAAATATGCTTTTGCAGAGGGTGATGTGAAATGAAAACACTTGCTCAGAGAAGTTGTATTTCAGCCCTCTGTGTTTTTTAGTGCCAAAAGGTGAGCAAACATATTGCAGGCCTTTGCCTGGGTCTAATCCCAGGCAGGTGGAGACTCAGATGATTCTCTGGATGAGCCACAACGTTCTTGCATCATGAACAAGTATTGCAATGCCAGGAGTCTGGCTACAGTATGCCAGTGTTTGAGATTTCATTTTCTTTAAAGAGTGAATAAAAGGAAATGTAAGCTTTTTCATTCTCTCCATGTCTCTCCCCTTTCCAATATTTTTAAGAATGGAAAAAACAAACCCCAAAGCATTTCAATGTCATTTCAATGTATTAAAACATGTGACATTGAAAATATGTGACATTGAAGATATGTGACTTTATGTCTCATTTTCTTCAAACTTTCCCTTTGCCATATCTGTGCCCTTTTATTAGTGTCCCCTTTGCTTCCTAATTTCTTCATAAGTCCATCTTACTCTTTTCTCCCTTGCTCCTTTGCTTGTCTTTGACACATAACCTTTCCTTTTCCTTGCAATGTATGAAATTCTAGTTTTCTGCAAAATTTCTCATATTACAGGAGTATTGTCTAAATGCAAATATTTAAGGGAAAATAGAAGAAAAATTTCTTTCTCACCAAAATGTATATTCATGTGGCTTCTACATTATGACATTAGCAGCTAGCAAAACACCTAATAGTAAATCTTAGTAGAAATGTTTTAATTACTGAATTTTGATCAAAAAGAAAATTCTTCTTTGTGTATCCCTTATGAATTACCTTTTTCTTATTGCTTAAGGGAATATATTTTAATATTATATGTATTCAAAAAGTATCCAATGAGACCACAGTAAAATACAAATCATGCATCTGTGAAGCCTCACTCGATCAGTACGCTTGGAGTGCCAAAGCTGCCATTGTCTAATCCTCTACAGAGCCCTCTGTTCAGGAATTTATTTATATCACCTGCTTATGAAATGCATTCAAAACAAAAACATTATAATTAGGCCTTTATGCCAGAATTTCAAGATAATTAAAATTCAACTCTTCTCTATAATTTTAATCTGGCTAAAATCAGAGGTAATTGCAGAGCTGAAAGAGCTTTTTTTTTTTTTTTGCTCCTAGGATCTGCTTTTGTTGAACCCTTTGATAATATCATGTGAAATGAGTTGATATAAAGAGATTTCCAATACAGGACTGGTAGTGACAGTGATAGGCACCTGGAACTACATATGATAGATGGACAGAGAGGTAGGATAAGCATTTTTAAATCAGTTTTTCATGGAAATGAAAATTTAGTTTCCACTGGGCAACTCATCTATAACAGCACCCTTTACTTCATGGGCTGAGATTTAGGCAGCAAGCATTTTCATGGAAAGGAGTGACACTCTTACCACTTGAATTTGTAGAACTCCTCTGACGCCCCAGCCTGGCTGCCCTTAGCTCTCACTCTGTGCCCAGCTCAGGCAATCACAACTGCCAGGGTTCAGAGGAGCACTTCTCCTGTGGCACCCTCTTGCCTTGCTGCCACACCTTGTCCCTAACTGTGGGCTGTTCCTCTTTGGGCAGGTGCTCCTGAACAGCTTCCCAGGCTGCAGCAGGCCACAGAAGCATCTGTGCCAGCACAAATGTGCTAGGAAACTCACAGCCTGACCCAAGAGCCTTCTGCACTCCAACAACATATCCAGGCTCCAAGAGTTCAGTGGGTAAATTGGGGATGACTGTCTCTAAAGGGACAAATCTTTCATATTTCATTCCACCTTTGACTAATGGACTTAGTTGCTTTTACAAGAGTACTTCACAGTGTTTCCATTCTCACATTCCTGTGAGTTTGGAAAGTGTGATTGTTCCATTTCAAAGATAATGATCCAAGGCAAAGTTGCACCATCTCAAAAACTGCACCTACCTTGGTAAAGGCATCTCTCTTGGCCAATGGTCCCTTAGCCACAGGCTAAGTGACAGACTGTACACTTCACATTGCTCTGATTTAGCTCCCTCTAGAACAGGGACACTGATTAGCCAATGATCTCTTCTACCCTTTTGATTGCCAGTGGTAGCCTTAATGCATACATCTTTTCTTGTCTTTTTTTCACTTCAAAGTGCCTAAACCTAAGAACTGTCACAGCTCACCAGAGTAATGCCCTCTAGAGTGGCATGCCCCCAATATTTCTGTTCTCAGGCATTAGATTTATTGCCTTGGATATTCTACATGGATAAATTTGCAAGATTTTGTAAAAAGGCATGAGGCAAGCCCAGTACTTGTCTACATAGCCTGCAGTGAACTGCCACTTGAGGGAAGCTCTCTTACATTTCACTCAAATTGGATCTTGAAGAAAAAATATTGAATTAGTCCCAAGGAGTAATGCAAGAGCAAAAAAACACACACAAGCAGTGTTTTTTGATGATCAGTGGCCCAGGATCTGTGAGTGAACTGGAAAGCCAAGTTAGTTGAAAGTGTAGCTGCAGTGCAGGTATTAGGACACTTTATTTCTATGATTTTCAATGGGAACCTTAATCCACATAAGGATATTGGTCTAACTTGTCTAAAGCAGTGGGCAAATTGACTTACTCTTCATGTGGAAAATATGACTTAGAGTCACTACCTAGCTGAAAATCTGGGGTTTATGCTAGTACTCTATTTCATTGGAAATACAAGGTCAAAGATCAGTTTCAGAGTCCTGGTATTTTGAATGATGATTTGCAATACTAAAGCTGCCAAGAACTTGAGGGCTGTGCCAAAATATCATCTGAGCACACTGCACCCACATGAAACACTGAAAATACCAGTCTCACTTGCAGTTCTGATGGACCACAAGCACTTGCTTCCTCTTTTTCTCTTCTCATTATGTCTGTTAGAAATGGAGGCAGACCAGGACAAAGAAAGCAGCATAACACTGGAGTACTGCCTGGCATCTTCCCAGACTGACATACTACGACTACCATCATCTTGGACTGTCAACCTGTGATGCTTAAACCCTCACTGAGATTGAGACCTTTTCTGAAAGAACTATTCTCATAAAAAAAGAAATTTTCTTCAGTTTAAACAGGGAGACTGTGGAGTTAAGCAAATGCTTAGGGCAGTGGAGGAGAGAACAAACTAACTCTAGTCCTACTTTGCCAGTTAGCCACTCTAAGAATATCATCAACACATGTACTTGAATTATGGTCACAAAGTGATGCATTTTACCCACTTATGGGCAGAGTAGAAGCTAACAAATCTGTATTTTAAGCATATCCTACATCAATAAAAAGTGGCTGAAAAAGTACATGCATAAGTGAAAAACCAAACAGAAGTGGGCTGGCCTCAGGATATCATTATTTATTGAAACATATTTTTCTTTTCCTTATGGTTTTAGAAACAAATGGCAGGTGCAAACAAAGAATAAAATTAGTCATCATTAGTTCTGCAGAGTATTTTGAACCATGCAGCTGAGATCTGGATAAATAATTCAGATTTTACTCCGTAAATCTAAACCCAAAATCAATTTATAAACTGAGAATGCTTATTAATCTGCAGCTCTCAAGTTAACAGTTTGTGTCAATTACCCAAGTAGTCTTGCATAGCTGGTAACCACAATCCATGTTTCAGTTCCTCAGTACAACAGCAAAAATAGGAATATACAATTTCATGCCAATCAACTTCTTTATTAGAATATTTGTGAAAATGACAAGCTGGGGGCTGACTTGAGACAACTTTCCTTTTAATGTCAGCAAATTTTCAGAATTTTATATGTCTTTCCTGATATCTGGGCTGTTGTTGAGGCTGATCAACAATTTTCCAAATGCTGCCTCATAATTCAGAACCCAGTTTTCAAATTGTATTTTAATTTTTGCCAAGTTCTCAGATTTTAGATCCATAAAACACATGGAGGTGTGGGGATTTAAATGTACTGTACAGTCTCAGCTGAGTCAAGCTGAAAGTCCTTGGAGACCACTGAGAGTGTCTGATTCAAGTATTCTTGACTGGGGAAGCATATCTTAATAGTGAAATGATATATTGGGGGTGGTACCTGCTGTGCTGAGCTCAGCAGCTCTTTCCTCCCCTTTGGGATATATTCCTCCTTCAGAGGTGATGAGGGGAGGGCATGGGGATATACACAGGTCAGGTAGAATAGCCAAAGGCAGTGGACACACAGCCATACCCAAAGCTATTCATGCCCCTCTCCACTTAGGTTTGGTGAAAACCATGCCTTCCGAGCAGGATGCTTGGTCCCACTATCACCTCTCAGCACTTGAAATCCTCTCCTCTTTCCAGCTTCATACCCAGGAGCTTCCTCCAAGTCCTGATGCCTTGACATAGATCAAGTTAAGCCTCACAGACAGGCTCCATTCGCTGATTTGCTGAGCTATTTTTAAAGGAATCAAAGTGAGTTGCTGAGCTGCTAAGAAAAAGCAAGCCAGTGAGAATGTAGCCCCCGACAGAGCCATTCAGCTGTGCCATATACAATAACTAGTAACTAAAAATATTTGTGATAACAAATAGATTTACATGCAAACATTTTTTCTTGGTAACTTCTGTATAACTTCTTTCTCAACATATCTTTTACCAGGAAATTTGCTCTTGGCTTTAACACTTCAAGTGAGTGAAATGCCACCAATTAGCGAAGTATTTCACAGCCCAATAAGTCTCATGGTTAAAAAAGCATGCACTGACTCTTCTTCATATCCCTTTTGCTGCCAGTCATAATCAGCACCTTCTCAAGACATTTTGTGCTCAATTTCTAAAGATCAGAAATAACACTTCTCCTTTTATGTATTTGTTGAACGCAGTTGTCACCTGTTCATCTGAATAAAGAAGATGGTCTAAGCTTCCTTAATGCCCTGATAAATATTTTTTGTATTTCAGCTCTTTAAGTGGTTTTGGTTTCAAACCTTATTTAACGTCTGAGTCTCTGTCTCAGCCTCTTTATTCTCTCTGAAGTTTGGGCCCAGGTACCAAAGTACTCACAGTAACAGGGTGAGTAAGGAATTATACATTCATTAGCAATAGCACTTCATTTTACAAGCTGCTTTTAGTCTGCTTGTCTACCTAAAAGCCACATTCTTAGGTGCTTACAGCTTGCCTCATCAGTTTCAGTTTTACCATCAAACCACTACTTGGAAATTCCACCATTAAAGATACAGTACTACCTGCAAGTAATTGATAAATACACAGAAGAACACCAGAATGAATATGGAAATAGTCTTTAAATATGTGAGTCTTTAAATACTTAGATATTCAAAGAGGTTCTGGGTGTTTTGGGGAATGATAGACCAGGAAGCCTTATGGGTGAACAACATGAATTAGTTGAAATAATAATTTTAAACAAAGTAGCAAAACACTTGGGAGACTACGGCCAAATAGGGGCCAATCAGCACAGTTCCTGCAGAGGGAAATATTGTTGTGCTAATCTCCTAGAACTCCTTGAATATGTTAATAAAGAAGAGCAGCTGGCATAATTTATTCTAACCTCTCTGGGCCACTGACAAAATTCTTTGCAAGAAGCTATGAAGGAAGCTAAGTAGTGATGGATCAAGAAGTGGTGGAGGAAAAGGAGGTGAAGGGCAGGATTAAATGGTCAATTTCATCATGTCAAAGGATAACAGCAGTGGGCCCCAAGGTTCCTGCTCATCCACTTATTTATTAATCATCTAGGAAGTGGGAATTGCTGTGAGGCAGCAAAATTTGCAAGGGATAAAAAATAGTTCAATGTAAGTTCAGAGATGTTTGTGTGCAAGTTCTGAAACAAACAAAACTGTGTGACCTACTCACTCTGACAAATGAATTATCAACAAAAGCAAAGTAAGGTATACCAGGTGGAAAAAATATGAATTACTCAACACCTCACAGAGCTCTAAATTAGCGTACCAACTTTAGAAAGGGACCTAGTTATCCCTGTAAATTACTTCAGTAAAGACTTCTGCTTAATGTGCAGCTGTACAAGATAAGCAAACATATTAAGATGCATAAAGAATGAGAACTAATAGAGAAAGGATTAAACTGCCAATGCTATAGTCTGATCTGAAATACTGTGTGCAGTACCAGTGACTCCATCTTATAAACAATAATGCTGATTTAGAGAGGGTTCAGTGAAGGACAATGGGAATGATCAAGAGCATTAAAAGCGCTCTTATGAAAAAAGATGGAAGTCACTGGGGCTGTTGACCATGAAAAAATGGATGTCAAATTTACAAACTGTAAGGAAGGCTAAAGTGAATGTATGTCTTATAAAACACGCACACAAAGGGAAGGCAAAGCAATTAGAAAGAGGGAAATGGAAAAAAGAGACACTGTTTCATACAATTTGCCGTAAGAATCTGAAAATTATGAAACCTTTGGGGCCAAGAACTGGACTCATAAACAGAGTGCTAGACAGGCATAGTGGAACCCAGAATTTTCAGGGGTAACAACTAGTAGAAACAGCCTTTATTTCAACCAGACTAGGGAGGGCTAATGTGTCACAAATTTTCAGACATCCCTACCCTTAAGTTTTACTGAGCACCTCCCTCATAATCATCCTAGAGTCCTGGAGAATACAAAGTATCACATGAGACTAATTCCAGATGATTCCTAAAGTTCTATGCAATAGCTACAAATGCCTTCATTTTATATTGGACCCCACTTGAAACTCCTAACTGTGCTTTATGCATTAGGAGATTTTTAACCTATTTCATTAGTTTCTTATGCTGATCTGTACTGAGTCTATACAGTGCTATTTTTAAAATTTGTAATATAACATAAATGTGATGAAATTAATCACAGAAATCTAAGTATATTATGTAAGCACTTTATCAGCCAGACTTAGCTGATCTTATGAAAGCATGTCAACACATTTTCTTGAAAATATCTTTTTTCCATAAAACCACATTAAACTGGCATTATTTTTGCTAAAATCTGAACTTTTTTATGGACTGTGTCCCATACAAGACCTTCCATGGTTTTAAGAGAAGCTGATATTAGACTAAGCAGCCTTTAGCTACTCATATCATCTCATTTCACTCTTTTTAAAACAGCAGCCCTTTTTACTAGTCCTGTGGAACTTTTTCTCCAGAAATCAAGATTTGTTCAAAATCAACATTAATATTCAGAGAGCTCCTAAACCAATTCTGTAATACTACTGGGTGCAAGTTATTGGGCACAGTAGATTCTAAAATGCTTAATGGTTTTTGTTTCACATCCTCCCCAGTTACTAATAGAATAGAAAGTACTTAATTAATCACTGTAAGAGATGAATACATCATGCTAATGATGAATATTTCTGTTTTTCCTGCATAGTGATTGACAATTTTGCAATCCTGGTCAAGTTCTGGATCTGTGCCATTTGCAGGATTTCATTTGTTTCTGATTTAGTTAAAATATTCCTTCTCCATCCCATCAGTAATAAATTCTTTTTATATGCCTTTTAACTTTCCTTGTTAATTGCCTGCTTTTCCTGACTGCTAACCTGGCCCCATGGTGAGGAGCTCCTGTGTTGTTCATCTTTTGCATGTGCTACTGGTCTTGGGCAGCTGCTTTCATCTTTCACGAGAGTTCTGTGGTCTTCTGGCTACGTCAAGGGAAGCAAGTAGAGTGATACAACTAAAGCAGAGCTATGAGAAGAAGCAGCAGGCACTGGGTACCTGGCATTCACATTGCATTTCTTGGGTGTCCTTCCTCAGGACTAGTTCCAACCAGGACCCCCTGGGCAGAACAGGACACAGGTAGGTCTGGTGAATGAGGGTGATCAAAAGGTTCATTCCAGGAGCACATTACTGACATGCAGAGAACCTGGTAATAAATAAAATCCTTACTGATTTTTACAGGATCTGCCTGGCTGTCTGCCCTGGGTGTGGGTGAGATGGAGCTGATTTTCCCATAGTAGCATTCACAGTGCTGTGCTTTTCATTGGTAGCTGGAAAGCTGTTGATAACAGACCAGTGTTCGGGGTACTGCTGAGCAAGCACAGCATCAGTGCTGTCTCTCAGCATTCCCTCCCCATCATAGTGGTGGGCAAGATCCTGGGAGGGGACACAAGCAGCCCAGCTGACCCAAATTAACCAAAGGGATATTCCATAGTGTATGACATGCTCTCAATCACAAAAGCTGAGGGAGGGAGGTGGAAATATTTACAATATTTGGCTTCTGAAGCAACTGCTACACGTGCTGAAATCCTACTTCCCGGGAGTGGCTCCACATCGTTCATGATGGGAAGGAGCAAAAACTTCAGTTCGTTCTCTTTGCTTGTGTGCACTCAACTTTTGCTTTTGCTTTAGTAAACTGCCTTATCTCAACCTGTGAGTCACTTCCCATCTTATTTTCTCTTCCCTATCCAGTTAGAAAGGAGTAGGCGATAAGGCAGCTTGGGGGGCATGTGGCATCCNGAAAGGAGTAGGCGATAAGGCAGCTTGGGGGGCATGTGGCATCCAGTGAAGGTCAACTCCCCACACTCTCCTTTATCAAATAACCATTAAAAAATTAAACAACTTATATTTTTTTTCTAGTAGCACATATGATGAAGATACCTTATTATTTCTTCTCAAGAAGAAATTCTTGCAGAATGCACCAATGAACCAACACTTTTTCTCCTACTGAATCCAACAGAAAACAAAAGTATCCGCTGAAATAAAGGCACAAGAGTAAGGACAAAGGTAATATGCAGGAAAAATATACTACACTCTCAAAATTGCAGTTTTGGGGTTGTATTTTTAATTAAGAAGCCTGAGAGTTATCAAAAGGATCTAAGTGCAGGAAAAGTTTTAAGAGGTTATAATAAGCTGCTTTTGAGTTAGAGGTAGCGAAATATTAAATAAGTAAATTTTCAATCAGGGTAATTTTTAATTGACCTCTAAATTAAAAATAGTTTGATTATACACTGTTTGAAGAAAATTAATTATCCTTCTTTTCCTTCAAAGTATGGAAATTTTAAGGCCAGACCAATTTCTAAACCAAAGTTAAAGAAGGGCAAATACAGGACTTTAAAAGCTAGATGCAACTTTAACAATTGGGAGAATACTGCTGCTCCATAATAAAGAGAAGGTAGATGAGACAAAACTTCCCAAGACAGCTATAGATTTGATAATGAGAGGGGTGAACCAAAACTTTAAAAAATCCAGCACTTACAGAATTTAGCTGAAACTCCCTTGATGTGTGGTATTGAGTAGTCTGAAACGGGACCAGTACAGGGAGCTGCTCCTGGGATGTGCTGCACCTCCAGAGGAAAAAGCAATGTGCTGCTGTTAGCTAGGAAAACATATACTCCACAACTGGGCACTGCATTTCCTCCTCTCTGAGACATTACTCTGTAAGTAGAACAGAAAACTGAATGTTTTCTGTTATTATAAATTCAGCAATGCAAAGCTTGTTTCACACATGGAACCACTGCTGCTCAGTCCAGCATCGTAACTTTTTCTGTCAGTTGGTGGGGGACCTGTTAGATAAAGATAAGATGATGAAGATTCAGTCAAGGTGAAATAGCATGTTACAGCTTAACTAAGACTTCCCTGATACCATCAGGGCTGAACTTAACTGTTGGTTGCACTTTACTTTCTGGATGTTGTGATGAAATACAGCCATTGAATTACCTTGAGTCACCCAGTTGCTGGGCAGTTCAGGTTTCTATAAAATGTGATTATATAGCTGAAATACTAGAGAAAGTCATGTATCAGCAACAGAACTGGGTACATAATAATTCATTTGTGATGAGGGGCCTTTTGCTTCATTTTCTATTTGTAATTTTCACATGCAATTATCTGATTTTTTTGTTAAATAATTTCTATAAATATTTTTCACATGCAGGTTATTGGATGGCAGTTTAATCAAAGTATCTGATATTAGAAATTCAGAAGGGACTTTTGCTATTGGATGTATCAGTCATGTGGTTTTTTCCTAATTGGTTGAGGATATCTCTCAGAATCTGCCTGCTAGNTAGTTCCAACCAGGACCCCCTGGGCAGAACAGGACACAGGTAGGTCTGGTGAATGAGGGTGATCAAAAGGTTCATTCCAGGAGCACATTACTGACATGCAGAGAACCTGGTAATAAATAAAATCCTTACTGATTTTTACAGGATCTGCCTGGCTGTCTGCCCTGGGTGTGGGTGAGATGGAGCTGATTTTCCCATAGTAGCATTCACAGTGCTGTGCTTTTCATTGGTAGCTGGAAAGCTGTTGATAACAGACCAGTGTTCGGGGTACTGCTGAGCAAGCACAGCATCAGTGCTGTCTCTCAGCATTCCCTCCCCATCATAGTGGTGGGCAAGATCCTGGGAGGGGACACAAGCAGCCCAGCTGACCCAAATTAACCAAAGGGATATTCCATAGTGTATGACATGCTCTCAATCACAAAAGCTGAGGGAGGGAGGTGGAAATATTTACAATATTTGGCTTCTGAAGCAACTGCTACACGTGCTGAAATCCTACTTCCCGGGAGTGGCTCCACATCGTTCATGATGGGAAGGAGCAAAAACTTCAGTTCGTTCTCTTTGCTTGTGTGCACTCAACTTTTGCTTTTGCTTTAGTAAACTGCCTTATCTCAACCTGTGAGTCACTTCCCATCTTATTTTCTCTTCCCTATCCAGTTAGAAAGGAGTAGGCGATAAGGCAGCTTGGGGGGCATGTGGCATCCAGTGAAGGTCAACTCCCCACACTCTCCTTTATCAAATAACCATTAAAAAATTAAACAACTTATATTTTTTTTCTAGTAGCACATATGATGAAGATACCTTATTATTTCTTCTCAAGAAGAAATTCTTGCAGAATGCACCAATGAACCAACACTTTTTCTCCTACTGAATCCAACAGAAAACAAAAGTATCCGCTGAAATAAAGGCACAAGAGTAAGGACAAAGGTAATATGCAGGAAAAATATACTACACTCTCAAAATTGCAGTTTTGGGGTTGTATTTTTAATTAAGAAGCCTGAGAGTTATCAAAAGGATCTAAGTGCAGGAAAAGTTTTAAGAGGTTATAATAAGCTGCTTTTGAGTTAGAGGTAGCGAAATATTAAATAAGTAAATTTTCAATCAGGGTAATTTTTAATTGACCTCTAAATTAAAAATAGTTTGATTATACACTGTTTGAAGAAAATTAATTATCCTTCTTTTCCTTCAAAGTATGGAAATTTTAAGGCCAGACCAATTTCTAAACCAAAGTTAAAGAAGGGCAAATACAGGACTTTAAAAGCTAGATGCAACTTTAACAATTGGGAGAATACTGCTGCTCCATAATAAAGAGAAGGTAGATGAGACAAAACTTCCCAAGACAGCTATAGATTTGATAATGAGAGGGGTGAACCAAAACTTTAAAAAATCCAGCACTTACAGAATTTAGCTGAAACTCCCTTGATGTGTGGTATTGAGTAGTCTGAAACGGGACCAGTACAGGGAGCTGCTCCTGGGATGTGCTGCACCTCCAGAGGAAAAAGCAATGTGCTGCTGTTAGCTAGGAAAACATATACTCCACAACTGGGCACTGCATTTCCTCCTCTCTGAGACATTACTCTGTAAGTAGAACAGAAAACTGAATGTTTTCTGTTATTATAAATTCAGCAATGCAAAGCTTGTTTCACACATGGAACCACTGCTGCTCAGTCCAGCATCGTAACTTTTTCTGTCAGTTGGTGGGGGACCTGTTAGATAAAGATAAGATGATGAAGATTCAGTCAAGGTGAAATAGCATGTTACAGCTTAACTAAGACTTCCCTGATACCATCAGGGCTGAACTTAACTGTTGGTTGCACTTTACTTTCTGGATGTTGTGATGAAATACAGCCATTGAATTACCTTGAGTCACCCAGTTGCTGGGCAGTTCAGGTTTCTATAAAATGTGATTATATAGCTGAAATACTAGAGAAAGTCATGTATCAGCAACAGAACTGGGTACATAATAATTCATTTGTGATGAGGGGCCTTTTGCTTCATTTTCTATTTGTAATTTTCACATGCAATTATCTGATTTTTTTGTTAAATAATTTCTATAAATATTTTTCACATGCAGGTTATTGGATGGCAGTTTAATCAAAGTATCTGATATTAGAAATTCAGAAGGGACTTTTGCTATTGGATGTATCAGTCATGTGGTTTTTTCCTAATTGGTTGAGGATATCTCTCAGAATCTGCCTGCTAGTAAAAATAATAATAATTACAAATGCAAAGTCATCACTGCATTGATCATTCATGCCAATAAACCAATATGCTGGAATATTTGTGGAAAGCAAACACAAAAAGGATGTGAATAGTTAATTACAGCTCATTCATTTGAGCAACTATTTGCAAAAAAATGCTTGGGAATGTTCCACAAACAGTAGCCACTGTTATCTTCTTCCCTCTCCTGTCTTTGAGCCTCTTTGTCTGTTGAAGGGCAGATGCTGGCATTCAGTTGTCTTTTCAAGACTCATCAAAAAGCCATACTCAATGTGAAAACTCAGGTAACAATACTTACACAGAAATATAAAATAATTGAATAGAAATCCAGTGTAGAGTACAGAATGATGATTTGCACTGCCCAGTATATACTATCTGCTCATAAAAAAATATTTTCAATGAATGTAATATATATATTAGCTAATTTTACAAGATACAGGTATTCAACTCTGGATAGATTTTCCCCAAATCCCTGATGACTCCTTATATGGATCACAAAAATTAAAGCGTGATTTATAGCAACTGTCTCATAGTTTGGAATTCCTAGCAGAAGACATATATCCCTTTATTTCGGTGCATAGATACATGGCTTCTCTGATCCTTTTTACAGATGATTTCCAGTTAGCACATGGCCTAATTCAGAGAGTTATCCACTCTGCTTAGTCATTAAAGTAGAATTGGAAGAAAAACTACTTGATCTTCATCCATACCCAAATGCTTCTGCCTCGCCAGCAAGAATTCACTGATTCCTGTGGATAACTATATTATAGACCTGACTTCATTGGGCATCAAAAAAGCTGAAGATACAATCTGCATGACATTTACATATATTTGCATACATTTGCCTGGCCAGAATATATAGCTATTCCGATTTCCACATTATAAGAGAGCTAATGGAAATATTCTCTGTTCCTTTGGTGTGCCTTTAGCTTTTTTTTTCTTTTTCAGGCACAAACTTTATAAGTTGGCCCTGTGTCCCAGCTTTGCTTTTGCTCAGCCACCTTCAGAGATGATGTTTTTTCAGTTTTTGTCCTTACCCTGACTTTACCCACTCTACACAATTTTTTTCATCCCAGCAGGATTCTTTTAAAACATCCCACTTCACTTTGCTTCATTTCATTATTAATCTATTTGGAGAATTTGCACTGTTAACTGATGGTGGACTCATTCAGCTTTGTCCTTCACAATCCTAGATCTCCTCTCCAGTGCTTCCTCCAAGCTTCTTATGTGTTTTACCACCACTGTGAAAACAGAACAGAAGAGCAGAACAGAACAGGAGGACAAGACTGGTGCTGTAGTCCCTGGACTTAAGTTGGTTCCATTTAGGTAATTTCAGTATCTTTTCTGTTTTCTGTCAAGCCAACACAGCATCACAAACCATGTGTTCAGTGACATTCAGCTACCATCCTACCATCCCAGGTTTCTTGGACTGAGAACAAAAGCTACAGAACTTACCAGAGAGTTGCTGGAGAATGGAGATAGAGTTTCCAAGTCTACCTATGTACCCAAATTCATTTTGTGCAGTTTTCACCTCTTAAATTTCCTAGTTACAGTCTAGTCCGATGAAGAGATTGCTACAAGAGAACCAATCATGAGGACTAGCATATTAGAGGGAAAAAAACAAGGGAAGGTTTCTTCTTAAAAACTAGGAAAACCCTCCTCAGGATATCTGAAGTCTATGCTAATTTAAGGAGAAAATTGTAAATAGGTACCTGTGATTACTGTAACCCTCATAGGAACAGAAAGGCAAAAATCAACCTCTGAGCCCTTTTCCTGGGACTCAAAATCACACTGGATAAGATTCATGATTTCTGTAGGGATGTCCATACCATAGTAAGAGGTGTGCTCTGAGTTAGGCCAAGAGCAGCAATATTCTTTAAGGGAGTCTGTTTTCTTAGTCAGACTTTCAGCTGAGTCTAACTGCCAAAGCTAATCATGTTGTTTTTCCCCTAGAGCCCTGATTCAGTCAATTCAGGGGCAAAGATTTTGTATAGAATTTCTTCCCCAATTAGAGATTTCCAGAGACTGGTTTCAAGTGGCTAATGAGAATGTACAGGGATTATAAACACACTTTCTTCTGGGTATTTTGGGTATGATTAATCCTGTTTCCTGACTTCAGAGCACTAATATGTATATAATGAATTCTTTCTACTGTTGTCCTCATTTTCTTTAGATTTCAGGTATGAAAAAAGGGGTAAGAAATGAAGTTGATTAGAACTACATTTGGCATTAAACAATTGGGTTGGAGTTAGGAAAATGGTTTTGAAAGGATTTTTCTGCCACTGTTCACAAACTACTTGAACTAACAACATAGCCAATGGAGGCTTAAGAACCTTGTGGCAAATTCTCTGTTGAAAGCAGGTTTATATATTCTGTTTCTCATACTGTCACCAAAAGCCAGTGTATGTATTCTTGCATTAACAGTTTAAAGGCAGACTGAAACACAGCTGCAGGAGAAGCAGTTACCAAAGTTATGGGTAAGCAGCTTGTTGCTGCTAGCTCTGAAAAAAGATTGTGTTTGTTCTGGTTTTATTTTTAAAGTACTTCTTAATGAATTTAGGTGAAATCTAACCAAAAAATCCCACATAACCCTTATCTAAAAAAATCAAACCCTGTAAGCTTGTTATTATTGGTAGACCAGAATTTCTGAGGGAAAAAATTATTGTGAAATAACTGAACAGTGTATAATGATGGGTTAGCCAGGTCAACAGAAGTACTGGAGGAGCGTCATGTATTCTGCTACTAGTGAATATATCACCTAAGCACGTATCTGTTTAGGAAAGGATTAAAAAATAGATTTTAAGTGCCTATATACAGGCACTTCCTCCTTTCTTAAAGATAATGTAGGAAGAAGTCTGTAGGATTTAAAAAAGATGTTTTCCTTTGAGGAAATGCCTTGGAATCCTTCCTTGAATTATTTTTGCTTTGAGAAACAAAAAAACCCAAACCAAATCAATCAAACAAACAAACAAACAAATCAATTTTCTGTTTGTGTGGATATGCTCTGTACTGAGACAAAATCAGAGAAGGTTTTCTGCTATTTATTCTACCAGATCTTTTCTTCCACCGAGCTGTAACATCATTTGGTCTCTTCTCCCAGTCTCTAGTCAGGACTAAGTGAAGGAGAAGGAGGTTGTAAAATGCCTTGCTAGCTATAACTGTTAACTTTTGTGCAAGGTAACTGCTTTAGCAGATCTGAGACTTCAAGAACAACTGTTCTGTTTGTGTGCACATATGCTTCTATTTTTCTCTGAATACACCATACTACAATTATGAGCCTCAATTACTCTTACTTTAAAAACTTAAACTGAATCCATGGATCTACTCCAATTTTTCTAAGTCTAAAACTGTCATCTAGTGCTTAAATTGCAAACTCTATCTGACAAATGCCCATTTATGAGATACATTACAGCGTGGTTCACATCCACCTTCAGAGAAACAGAGTGAGAGAATCTGATTGCAGAGGTTAGTTTGGTCCATATACTTTGTCAATAGCAGGTTGAGGAAAATTAGCACCAATAATTACAATACTAGTGTAAGTCATGAATCTTATTAGAGTATTTTTAGCAATTTAAGGACTGAAGGATCATGTATGTCAGGACTTCAGTAATATCCTTGGCTTTTAATAAATGTCAAAAATAGAATTCAGAATGTTTTTGCTTGCAAGCTTAATCACTATCCAAGAACACAGAATACATGCTGATCATTTTCAAGACACTTACAAAATTCATATTCAAGCCAAATTGGATGTGGATACTATTAGACTGTATTTTTTATAAAAGGCAAATATGGTCTGATTTTCTCTACTACATCAATCAGAAGTAATGTTCCTTTCTTTTCCTTTTGAATGTCCGTATATGTGTACAAGTTCTGTTGGAGATGGAGTTCATTTCCTCCACAGCAGCCCTCACAGCTCTGTGCTGTGCACTGGTGTCTAGAAAGGTGTTGGTAACACACCAGTGTTTTGGGTACTGCTGAGCAGTGTTCCCACAGCATCAGTGCTGTCTCTCCAGCACTCTCTCCTCACCAGAAGGCTGGAGGGGGCAAGATCTTGAGAGGGGATATAGCCAGGACAACTGACCCACAAGGGCCAAAGGGATATTCCCATAACACATGGCATCTGCTCAGATAGAAAATCCAAGAGAAGGGAGGAGGAAGAGGGGCATTTATTATTATGACATTTGTCTTCCAGAACCACCACTAAATGTACTGAAACCCTGCTTCCCAGGAAGTATTTGGACATCACTTGCTGATGAGAAGCAGAGAATAAACCCTTTGCTTTCCTTTGCTTCTGCACACAGACTTTGCTTTGTTGTATTAAACTGCCTTTATCTCCACCCACGAGGTAGAAGTATTTTCTCCTGCCCCACCCTGCTGAGGAGGGGAGTGGCTTGGTGGGCACTGGACATCCAGCCAACATCAACCCACCACAATATGCTGCCAAGGCACTGGGATTGCTGTTTCTCATACAGGCCCAAGACAAGAGGGTTCATTTTTATTTTACCATAATATGCAAGTAAAAGGTCATTCAGCTACTGAAGGGCCTATTGCAAAGATAAGCATTAGCATGGAAAGGTAGAGTTTAAAATGCTTGGGGTGAGATAGCACAAATAAGCCAAATAGATTTCAAAAAAGACCCTAGTGTAGTACTAGTGATGCACAGAATGAGGCTTAAGGAGAACAATCAGATGCTTCAGACAAAATATTACAGCACAACCACAGAGGGAAGCTAGCAAGGGCACTAGAACATAAATTTTACTGGAATATAAATTTGAACGTGAGATTTCAAATCAAATATACAGAAAGAGAATTTACTTAGAAAGNGGTGTCTAGAAAGGTGTTGGTAACACACCAGTGTTTTGGGTACTGCTGAGCAGTGTTCCCACAGCATCAGTGCTGTCTCTCCAGCACTCTCTCCTCACCAGAAGGCTGGAGGGGGCAAGATCTTGAGAGGGGATATAGCCAGGACAACTGACCCACAAGGGCCAAAGGGATATTCCCATAACACATGGCATCTGCTCAGATAGAAAATCCAAGAGAAGGGAGGAGGAAGAGGGGCATTTATTATTATGACATTTGTCTTCCAGAACCACCACTAAATGTACTGAAACCCTGCTTCCCAGGAAGTATTTGGACATCACTTGCTGATGAGAAGCAGAGAATAAACCCTTTGCTTTCCTTTGCTTCTGCACACAGACTTTGCTTTGTTGTATTAAACTGCCTTTATCTCCACCCACGAGGTAGAAGTATTTTCTCCTGCCCCACCCTGCTGAGGAGGGGAGTGGCTTGGTGGGCACTGGACATCCAGCCAACATCAACCCACCACAATATGCTGCCAAGGCACTGGGATTGCTGTTTCTCATACAGGCCCAAGACAAGAGGGTTCATTTTTATTTTACCATAATATGCAAGTAAAAGGTCATTCAGCTACTGAAGGGCCTATTGCAAAGATAAGCATTAGCATGGAAAGGTAGAGTTTAAAATGCTTGGGGTGAGATAGCACAAATAAGCCAAATAGATTTCAAAAAAGACCCTAGTGTAGTACTAGTGATGCACAGAATGAGGCTTAAGGAGAACAATCAGATGCTTCAGACAAAATATTACAGCACAACCACAGAGGGAAGCTAGCAAGGGCACTAGAACATAAATTTTACTGGAATATAAATTTGAACGTGAGATTTCAAATCAAATATACAGAAAGAGAATTTACTTAGAAAGTAAGCATAAGTATGGAAGTGCAGCACAAATTTTGGGCCAAAAATGAGAAAAGCACAGAAAAGAACTGAAATGCACATAATAAGGAACATTCTACTCCCAAGCAGCAAGCAATAGAACAAGAGGAAACAGTCTCAAATTGCACCATGGGTAGTTTAGATTGGATATTGGGAAAAACTTCTCTAAAAGGGCTCTCAAGCACTGTAACAGGCTGCACAGGGAAGTGGTAGAGTGACTTTTCCTAGTGGTATTTAAAAGATGTGCAGATGTAGCACTCAGGGACATGATTTGGTGGTGGACTTGGCAGTGCTGGGTTAATGGTTTGACTAGATGACTTTAGAGGTCTTTTCCAACCTAAACAATTCTATGATTCTATGGTGTAAGGAGATGGAATTCATTAAAGATGTGAGGATTCCAAGGCAAACCAGGTAAAAAAAAGCAGTCTCCTATTGAGTGTAAAAGAAAAGCTCCATACTGGATATACCAAGAAGACTGACCACAGTTTTTCATCTTCTTAGGTGGTCCTTCTATTTTTTCCAGCAATAAGGGTATTCACAGGATCTAGATAAGATGGGTATTTTTGAGGAAATGTCAATTGCTTATTGCCATATTAATGTCATACTTCCACAAAGTTTGTTCTCAGCCCAACATAACTCAACATTTTTAATACTAGTGCCTAGAAGTATGTAAGAATTATTATATTGGTATGGCACCAAGTGGGGAAAGACTTCCAGCATACTGATGTCTTGTTTAGAATCCAAGATAGATTAGACCTGAGTTGAAAAGTATAGAAATGTTCTAAAATAAATTGTTTTAATAAATGAAATGTTCTAGATAAATGTGAAACTTTTTAAGAATCCAAGTTTCATAAAATTAGTGTTTTGCAGCTGCCAGTACTGTAAGTTCTCATGAACAGATTAAAGAAAACAACAGACCACTGATCCTCCCATCCAGTCACAAAAAACACCCATGAAGTCTTTTTCAGGTATGTAATTTGTTTTAAGTCTCAACAGTGGATTTATGAAGACACAAACGGAATAAAGATGCTGAGATCCTCTACTCAGTGTCAGCAGAATCCTTACAGGCTTTATAGAGCTGTGCTAAATATAATAAACAACTTTAACTTTCCCAAAATGAGTCCTTCAGGCACAAATGGTTCATTAGTAATACTAGCATTTACCTTCATCAGATATCTATGGAGTCTGCCTCATGCTCACAGCAGGACCCTTGCCTTTCTTCTACCCTTCCAGGATTTCTATCTGTTAGAGGATAAGAAAACTGAGTTATTTTTATTCTGAGTTTCAGGCTTCTATCCTACTGGCTTCTCTAGTTTACAGTTCCAATTTATAGGTGAATTTGCTGCTTCTAAACACACAGACATCACTATTGTAGACATATAGGACTAAAATTTACATGTGTACTTGTGACAGTATGTGTAATGTCTAGCATTGGCTTTGATTTGTCCATGAAAGACAGATTTCCTAGTTTCATTTTCACATACAAGATTCACAATAGTACCTTGCCCTACCCATAACTTCTATATTCCTACAATTGTAAGTTTGATTTACTGTTACACTTGAATTTCTTCTTGATTTTGTTTTTTTCATACATCAGCTCTTTGACTACACACTGAAGCCAAATCCTCCCCACTAATGTTGTCTCACATGTGGTTATGATATATAATATGACACTTTTCTGGTATACAAACCCTAAATTATGGCTCTTGACTTTGAATATGTCTTGCATTCTCTTAGTCTTCCAGGATTTGGGCTTATCCAATTTACACCTGCCCTCCAAGGATTTGTATTTCTTTTATTTCCCGGTACAGATATGATGTTATCTCTAATTTGATCTTGGACTGATGTCAGAACTTTTCTCAACAGCTGTAGAATATATCTACAGTTGCTACAGTTCAGAGCTATCTCTTATCTATAAGACATTGAATTCTTTTGCTCTGTGATTTAGCTGGACTCAGAAGTGTTTCAATAACTACTAATATTAAGCTTTAGTATGATTTCTTGAAACAAAAAGGATTCCTTAGAGAGACAATCCCTTTTATGTGTATAAAACCAGAATGAAGTGGTTTTCAGATATTTGGTGCAGTTGTAGGAATTACAGAAGCAAAAATGGAGACAATGAATCATCTGGCTGGAATCCACAATGTAACCTGTGTCAGACAAACATATTTTAAACCTGCTGTTTTTCTCTTTATTTCTATTTTTCTTCCAAATAATAGAGTTTGCCTCAGACTTGCAAATCTTCATTAAAGGATTCCCTATCAGAGACCTGCACCTGTACTGTGAAGTCACTCTGCACTAAAATTCTGTGGGAGTATTAAAGCTCTGTTTTGGAAGGTGCTACAGCAGGAACAAAAGTTATATGGAAGTACCTGTAGTGAGAAAAAATGAGATGGGAAGGGAAGGGAAGGGAA
>VZRX01012769.1:0-11016 GCA_013398075.1 Notiomystis cincta
GCAGTGGCAGCCAATCAGCGGCCGGCGATGGTGGGGCGGGAAATTCAAACGGGGGGCGCGGAAGGGGTTGGGGTCCCTCAGGGAGGGTCCGTGCCCGGCTCCCCTCAGGGCCTCCCGCCCCCTCAGGGCCTCCCGCCGCCGNGTCCCAGTGGCTCCCAGACCCGGTTCTAATGCGATTCTTCCACCTCTGTCTCGCCCCGCTCCGTGCAGGGTCACCAATGGTGGCAAAACCACCTTGACCAACAGGCTCGTTAAGGCGGTCCCCAATTGCTGCGTGGTCCATCAGGACGATTTCTTCAAGGTATGTTGAGTCCCCTGTTCCTTGCAGCGTTAATTGTACATGAAGGGCAAGTCAGTTTTGACAGCTTGGGAGCCACAAGCTTTCTAATTTTGTGGGGGTTTTTATATATATATTTAATTTTTAAATGACTGGACAGGTGGGGAGTTCCTGACCTTTACAAATGCCACAGGAGCTTGGCACGACCCAGCCCAGAGCAGTCACGTCAAAGCCACCTTTAAGTGTTAACAACAGATTTAAATTTAGTTCTGATTTCAGTCAGTATTTACTGTGCTCTGTGTGAATGTTGGGATTTTCCACCTTATTTTATTAAGCTAAGAATGAGACTGCTAAATGATGCTATGGGATTTAAACACCTCTGTGCTGGTTTAAATATGCAAAGGGGGTTTTATGAGGGAGCTCTGATAGATCTGTATCAGAACCCAATTAAAATATTGAAGAGGTGAATGCCTGGGAGTGCAGATTGTTACTAAACCCTGCCCCATTCCATGGGATTGATGATATCCCAGGACCCCACCACACGTGGAAGTCCAAGAGCTGCAGGAATGGACTTGGAGCAGCTGTGGGTCATCCCCCAAACATGAAGTGCTCCAGCACTGTGCTCAGTCTGTCCTGCAGAGTTTTGATCAGATAGGAGCCCTGTGGGGAGGAATTCTGTTTGATTTTCCATAAAAATCTGTAACTTCTCTTCTGTGTGAACGCCAGCACGAGGAAAGCTGTAACTGAGCAACCAAAGTGCTGCTATGGCCACCTCCTTTTTTATTAGAGGAGTTCAAATACCTATCCTTTAAAAAAATGTACACTCTAGCACTTACTTAACTATGTTTGCACTTAAAATCCTTATATGTTGACTTATAAACAACACCCTGTTTGTATAAACAATCAAACAGTATTTTGCCAGCTAACAACATATCGAGTGATTAACATCAAGATCTTTAGGTTTGAGTGAGCCAAGGGAATTTTCCAGAGCTCTTGGGGTTGGGGAGAGCTGGGGGTGTCCGAGTTGCTGCAGGTGGGGCTGTGGCTGGCAGTGCCCAGGGGTGGTTGTGTGTTGCAGTAGTGGCCAGGTGCTGATGGCATCGTAGGGAACTGATCCCGCTGAGGTTGCAGCAATGTTTTATTGCTCACTATATTTCAGCCACAAGATCAAATAGAAGTCGGGGAGGACGGCTTTAAGCAATGGGATGGTAAGAGCAGTGTTCCCTATAGGATGCAGTAATGTATATTCTTTTCCTAAGTATTTCTTTTTCGTTATTAAAAGCTTTAACAGTAAATTGCCTTTACTGTAACTTTACCGAGTTCAGTCTGTTTTATACTTTCGAGCCCGTGGTGTTTGATGGTGTTTGATGGTGTCCCTTTTTCCCACCCACCCCCTTTCTCCTGACTAGTGTTGGATTCCTTGGATATGGAGGCAATGGTGAGCACAGTGCGGGCCTGGATTGAGAACCCAGTGAAGTTTGCCCGTTCGCACGGGGTGAATGTCACACCTGGCTCTAAAGAGCCAAGCTCCCAAGATATCCATATATTGGTCATTGAAGGCTTCCTGCTTTATAATTACAAGTAAGGTTTGGAGAACTCTTCGTGGTTTGCCAGGGAAGATCCTTAAATCCCTCGTGCCACAGCTAAAAACTCCTTTTTACTAATTTTCCCCTTCCTGTCGGGTTCTGAATTCTCACCCCGGAGGGTTTTCTGCTGTAAAATGTAAAATTAACCCCTGAATGCAGGAAGAAGTGAGGTGAATGTAAGGTTCTTATTTAGGGCACAGCCTTGAAGTCCAGGGCAGTTTCAGAGCAGGATTTGGGCTGGCAGAGGGGTGCAGGTTTCCCCTTATCCCCCCACCTTGGTGGGAACAAGGCATTAATTCATTCACTGCTGGAATCTCTCACAATTCAGGAACAATTCTCTCCCATGCTTGTTCAACACTGACTACATTGAGCTTAGTGAGAGGAGCAAGCTGTGGCAGAGAGAACTCCCTGGATTTTGGGGGAAGAACATGGAATCCCAGAATGGTTTGGAAGGGACTTTAAAGCCCATCCAGGTCCAAGCCCCTGCCATATGCAGGGACACTTTCCATGAGACCAGAATGCTCCAAGCCTCGTCCAACCTGGCCTTGGATGCTTCCATGAACATGAGCTGAGGAGTTGCCCTGTACCAGATTTTGCTGCAAACTGAGTTTGGAATGATCTAGGAAGAGCCAGGCTTCCCAGCCCAGTGTCTGATCCTCCACAGGATCCCCTCTGATCCCCCTCAGGACCAGTGGCAGGTGTTTGGGTGGGAAAAGCCCCTGTTGTGCCACCCTGATCTTCAGAAAAGGCATTTTCCATGGTTCAGAGTTAGCAAACCCTTGGGTTGTCTTCAACAGACACGGATCCCGTAGAGGCAGAGCTATTTTTGTGGTGTCTGGGGTGATTCCATGCTTTTTCCTGTCATTAAAAATGAGATCTCCACGTTGTGTCCCTCTCCCCTCCCCAGACCTCTGGTAGAGCTGTTTGACATTCGCTACTACCTGGCAGTGCCGTACGACGAGTGCAAGAGGAGGAGAAGGTGAGAACATTCCTGGGGGTGCATCCAGCCCTTCCCTCTGGCCCTCTGCATTGCTCTCAGCCATGGAATCATGGAATGGCTGAGGTTGGAAGAACCTTAAAGGTCATCTGATCCCAGCCTGGCCTTGGGCAGGGACACCTTCCACTATCCCAGGCTGCTCCAGCCTGGCCTCGGGCACTTCCAGGGATGGAGAGTTCACAGTTCCTGGGATGGACTGGTGTCATGAATTGGATTAGAGTGGGAAATCTGAGTAGAAGGGGAGGAAGAGAGTTTGATGTGGTGAATTTGGAGTCACAGGTTGGGTTGGATCTCAGAGATAGAGTCCAACCATCAGCCCTTCACTGCTGACCGTGTCCCCAAGAGCCACATCCACCCTTTCCAAACAGGGGTGGGGACCCCACCACTGCCCTGGGCAGCCTGTGCTGATCCTTTACAATCCTTTCCATGAGCATTTTTTTTCCTGATATCCAGCCTAAACCCCAGGCAGTCCTGACATTCCTTTTCCATGCTGTTATTCCCAGTACACGGAACTACACCGTTCCCGACCCCCCGGGGCTCTTTGATGGCCACGTCTGGCCCATGTACCTAAAACACAGGAAGGAGATGGAGGACTGTGGTGTGGATGTGGGTAAGTCTTTCCCAAACACAAATCCTTCAGCCTTGGAGTTGGAATTTAAGGAATTAGGTGATTTCATTCGAGGAAACTTTGACTGTGATGATGCAGGGTGCTATTTTTACTCCCAAGTTGTAATCCTGGCCTACTTTGGATAAATACAGGCAGTTTTAGAGCTAAGAACTTATTCCCTTTGCTTTGTACTCTTAGTACTTTGTACTTAAGGACTTAGAGGGGATAAAAAAAATTTAAAAGGGAAAAATACAGGAATTTATAAGAGAAGGATTTCACAGGCCATTGTGTTTTCAGGATGGTTCTGTTTCCAGCAGAAAAAACAGTCGTCATTTTGGTCAATAAAATATGAAATGTTGTGAAACAAGTCTCCCAAAATCTTGTTGTGATGGGAAGCCCCAGCCTGACTCCCACTTTTTTCTCAGTTTATTTAGATGGCCTGAAGTCGAGGGATGAACTCTACAACCAAGTCCTGGAAGATATTCACAACAAGCTCCTAAATTGCTCATAGGTAACTAAAACCCAGAGGGCTGGAACATGAGGGATTGTGCTGGGAACAGCTTGGATCTCACCCTTTTTCCCTTCCTGCTTTCCAGGGTCTGGGAAGATCCGTGTACAGCGCGATGTAAATAATACTTGGAAGTGGGAACGGGGCTTTTGTGTGAACCCCTCTCCACTGCCCTTTGGCAAGTCCCTTCTGTATATAATTGAAAACTGAGGATAACTTATTCCCACCAGATGGACAGGATCGCCTTGGTGGGCTTTTTTTGTAATTATTTTATATTCCACTGGCTTACAGAGAAGTTGGAGATGGCATTTTTATAGCAGAGCAAGGAGAGCTGTGCTGGGAAATCGAGGGAGCTCCTGCTTGGCTGCTCCTGCAGACAGGAAGGTTTCGTGCAAGGCTTGTTTGTAACATCATCAATTCAGTACAAATCTGTTTCAGTCTCCTTTTGAGGTCCTGATTGAATTCATCACTCAGCTTTGTTGCAATAAAAACAGGTGTGAAGCTCATCCAAAACACGACTACAGCTCCTTTTTCCTGGGTGTTTGAAATTGCAGCCCTGGGTGGCTTCAGAGCTCCTTCCATGTGTCCCTGGTTGGGTTTGGGTGCCCATACAGCCAGGTGGGAATGCCTCAGTGTGGGAATTTAAATCCATAAGGTGAACTGGGAGGACTTCTCAGGGAATGAGGGATGAGAACTGTGCTTCCCTAGGAACCATTTCAGGCATTAAAGCTAAAACCATCCAGGCTCCAGCTGGAGAGGGGGCAGTGCCTGTCCACACAGAACCTGGTTTGGAGATGAGCACTGGGAGCTCTCAGGCACTGAAATAACTTGGCTGGGGGGGGGTCTCTTCCCAAGATTTTGGGGCCTGAATTAGAAACAGTGCTCTGGAAAAGCAGCTGCCACAGATTAGTGAGGAGTCACACAAAAACCCACCGAGGAGGGGCTTTCAGCCTGGTGCTGCAGCCAGAGGGGAGCCAGATCCACCTCCTTGCCCTCGGATGATTTTCCAGTGGTCCTGAGCAGGGCTGCCATGGCCAGGAAGAGCTCGGGATCCTCCTGGCACCCGTGGCTCTCCCAGGCTATAAAAAGGGAGATTTCCTGGTGTGCAGCACCGAACGTGCCTGGGGACACCCACCCCACTCTGAGGGCACCGTTCCAGGGGCAGGGACACTGCTGTGACCTGTCACCCTCGTTCCTACACCGAGCATTCCCCACGGCTCAGCTCCCTGGCAGGAAAAGATCCCAGGGGATGCAGCAGTGGTTTCCAGGGGGGGTCCCTGTGCCTCCACGGGTCACTTGAAGCTGTGCAAAAGCCTTTGGGGATTATGGAGACTTATAAGGGAAAAGCCTTTGCTCCCACCTCCTGCCAAACTCTGGGAAGCAGAAATTGAAGCCTAAAAAAGGCATTTTGGTATCTGTGTGCACAGAGAATGAAACGTCACAGGGTGGTGGCAGCTCCAGCTGCAAAGAGGGGACTGGAGCAGAACAGCCCAGTTCGTCACAGCACCAGAATCCTCCCCGAGCAGCACATCCCGCTCACTCTGAACACGAGCTCCCACAGGCTTCAGGATTAGTAGGCTCAGGAAATCATGAATCACACCCCGAATTCTGCTTTTTTAGAGCTATTTGGGTGTCATTTTGTGCATCCACGTGGGTGAGATCCCCAGCTGCTCTGTGGCAGTGCAGCTCCTTGGCTGGGGTGAATGACCGGTGACTTCCCAAGAACCTTTTGGGAGTGTGAAACCCAAACCCTCTGCACGAGGAGAATCCAGGAAGGTTTCTCACTATGTGAACTTTGCCTGGCTTGGGAACAGCCAAGGCTATAGGATTTCCATACATCCTTTCACCCACTGCCTCTCCGACGGAGCTGGGGCTCCATCCAAATCCACATCCCGAGGCCTCCCCAGCCCCTGGACGCAGTGCCTGGCTGGGACAGGAGGGTGGCTCCAGGCTCCCACGTGTCCCCCCGGGGCTGTACCGGACGCTGGGACAGCCCCAGTCTCCCGTGGGAGCCAAGGGCCTTGGCACGAACACCAGGGCAGATTAAATTAACAGCAGGTCCACGTGTCCCACGGACTGGGATGAAACCTACACCTGTTGGGACGTCAGCAGGGACAGGGACGTGGGGCATGGCCCCTCCGCCCCCCAGATCCCCAGGGAGCCGCAGGGGCCACAGCACAGGGACAAATGAACCCTAAATGGAGCAAATCCCCTGGGCCCGGAGCTGAGCCGGAGGTGAACCCACCCTGGCCAGCCAGGGAGGTGCCTGCCCTCTGCTGGGATTTGGCTGGTGATTCCCACAGATCAAATTCAGCTGGATCTTGGCTCCACGGGGCCACAGGCAGTTGGAAAGCCCTCGGTGCTCCCCAGGAAAACCTGCTCCCTGCTCTGGAATGCGGCGCTTTGGGACCTGGCTCCCCCTGTCCCCAGGAGTGCAGGATCTCAGGCAAGAGGGGCTGGGGGCTTCCCCAGCCTGGGAACACCCCACAAACCATCTCTAGACCTCCCTCCATGCCCCCAGTGAGCTCACCTGACAGCACTGGGGCTCATAAGGAAAAAAAAATCATTTTGCCTCCCAAATTAAGGAAATCTCTTTGGGATGGGAGCACAGTGGAGGAGTTGGCACATCCTTATCCCCTTCCCAACAACCCCTGTCCCCCCATGGCAGGAGCTGAGGCAGCTTCCCTGCTACACAGAAACCTTTATTCTGGGAAAATGGTGAGCCAGGGCTGGGACAGGGGCACAAGGGGTGCAGCACCCCGGGGGGAATGGGGGGCACAGGGGCCACCCGGGGGGGCTGTGGAGTGCGAGGCCACGCAGGGATCAGTCCTTGGTCCCAGCCCACACGTGGCTGCTGCTGTAGTGTAGAGGGAGGCTCTGCCCCATGGGGCTCTGGGGCAGCTCGGGGACCCGGGTGGGGTGGGGACAAAGACCCCCGAGCGCGGCGGCGGCGATGGGGGAGCGCGGGGACAGGAGCCAGGCAGGAGCTGCACGCGGGAAGCCAACCCCCGGGCGGGCACGGCCCCAGCCCCCCGAGGCGGGGAGGCCCCAGCGCCCCCCGCACGCCGGCAGAGCCGGGGGACACTGACCGGGGGCTGTCGGTGCGGCGGCTCCGGGGGCACCGGGGAGCACCGGGGAGCACCGGGGAGCACCGGAGCCGCCGGGCCGGCCGGGTTAGCGGATGCTGCCGTCGCCCTCGCTGCTCTGCAGCTTCTCCCGCTCGATGGACCACACCAGCTCCTGCACAAACTTCATCTCCGAGGCCACCTGCTTGGCCAGGGCCTCGTAGTGGTTCTCCAGCTTGCGGTAGCGCCGCTTGAGCCCGTTGGCCGCCTGCACCACGCTCTTGGTCTCCTCCTGCGCCTGCTTCTTCAGCGCCTCGGTCTTCTGCAGCTCCTGCCGGATCTGCCGCAGGTCCTGGCTGATGCTCTCGTTCTCCTCTTTGTACCACGACTCCTTCTCCTCGTAGATGGACAGCAGCGCCTCGATGTCCTCCTGGAAGGACTTCTTGTTCCTCTCCAGCTCTCGGAGGCTCTCCTCGGCCGCCGCCACCTCCTCCATGACCTTGGAGAAGCGCTCGAAGTTGATGTAGGTGTTGTTGGGGGGCATGCTGGAGTGGGATTTGATGGTGTACTCCTTCAGGCGCGTGGTCTTCAGCCGCCGCCGCTCGGGCTTCTTGCAGCTGTCCTCGTTGCGGACGTTCCTCCTCTTGATCACCTGTGGCAGGGACAGTGGTGGCTCCAGCACCCACCCACAGGCAGTGACACCAAACCGGCCCCCACAGGGGTGGGGGAGCAGCAGGGCCCCGGCCTCGGGGGGTCTGACACCCAAAAAGTGCCAATTCTTTAATTTCTCACCTTAATCCAGGGGTGCTCCAGGCTCTGGGCAATGGTCATCCGCTTCCTGCAAAGACAGCAAGGCTGGGATCAGGGCAGAGGCTTTGCTCCTCTTTCCCTGTTAAAGCCTTGGAAAAGCAGCTTGGATCCTGTGGGGTCTGACTGAGCCCAGACAAACTCACAGCACTCAGGGCCACCAAGGCAGGGGCTGCGTCCAGCCCCCAACTCCTCAAACTGCCTCCCAAGAGAAACACAGGCGGAGGATCCCATGGGAACCTCCCAACCCAGACCCTGAGCCTTCCCTGAGCTCCTTCCCAGACCCTGAGCCCTGGAGGCCCAGCTCCAATGCTCCCAAACCCCAGTGAAGCTGCTGCACCCTCAGGGGGATCCCAGAATTGGCACAGGCAGGTGAGAGGGAGCTGCCTGTACACAGCAGGTCGGGCAGGGGGGACTGTCCCCTCTCCCAGAGGAAGCCCCAGCTCTGCTCCCCGTCCCTCACTTGGGGTCCTTGACGAGCAGGCGGCGGATGAAGTCCTTGGCCAGCTCGCTGGTGTTGCTGAAATATTCCTCGTCAAAGTCATAGTTGACAGCAGAGATGTTGGTCAGTGTCTCCTGCTTTGTCTCCCCCAGGAATGGGGAGGCCCCGCTCAGCCTGAGGAGAGAGAGGGTTGGGATACCCAAAAACGCTCCAGCCCCAGGTGGGGGGCTCATCCTGCAGCCCCATCCCCCCCAGACCCGCCTTATACTCACAGGATGTAGGTGATGACCCCAATGCTCCTGGAAGAGAGAGGAAGAGGAGGCTGAAGTCACACAGAGCTTTTGGCACAAGGGGAGATCCACCAGCTCCATGAGGGGATTGGCTGCTGGAGCCATGGGAAGGGGCAAGGGAGGGGAATCACTCACCACATGTCGGCCTCCAGCCCCAGGGGCTCGTAGTTCACAATTTCGGGGGCTTTAGGAGGAGAGGGGAGGAAATGGGTTTACTGTGGGGGAAGGAAGCCTGACCCCATGGACACATCCTGGCAGCAGCACCAGAGTGCTGGGTGTCTCTCCAGGATTAATCCAAAGCTCTCAGCATCCCGAGGAGCCCCCAGCAATGCTCACCTACAAACTCTGGGGTCCCAAAGATATTCTTGAACTCGTTCCCAGCCTCAATCTTGTGGGCAATCCCGAAGTCGATGAGTTTGATGCGAGGGTTTGGCACGTTCTTGTCCAGCAGCATGATGTTCTCTGGCTGTGGGGGGAGAGGAGCTGGGTCTGTCCCTACACACCAACCTGCAGGAGCTGCTCTGGGCTCCTCATTCCACAGGAGAGGACGCACCTCAGGCTGGGAGAGATGCCAGCCCCCAGCCCCACCGCACTGCAGGAACATGGGGACTCATCCCCGCTGATTCCCAGACCCCACTGGGAGTTTATCCCCGCTCCCAGTGCTGATCCCGGGCCGTCTGCAGCTCCCAGAGCTCACCTTCAGGTCGAAGTGGGCGATGCGCTTGGAGTGCAGGTAGTGCACCCCGTCCAGGATCTGCTTGAGGAACTGCGTGGCCTCCTCCTCCGTCAGGGACTCCTTCTCGGCCAGGAAGTCGAAGAGCTCGCCCCCGGACACCAGCTCCAGGATGAGCACCACGTCGGTCTTGTTCTCGAAGATGTCGTGCAGGGTGATGATGTTGGGGTGCTGGATCTCGCGCAGGATGTCCACCTCGCGCTCGATCTCCTCGCGGCTCACGCCCCTGCGGCTGGACGAGAGCCGCCGCTTCTTGATGAACTTGGCCGCGTACTCCAGCCCCGTCTTCCTCTCCCGGCACTTGCGGACGATGGCGAACTGGCCGCTGGGGGGTGTGAGGAGGAGGTCAGGAAGGGCGAGGATGTGCTGCACCACAGGCTGGAAGCAGCACGACGCTGGGAGGCTGCAGGATGCACTGTTTGCCCCCCCAGGAATGCCAGGATCTGGGGTCTGGTGATGCCCTCCTGCTCCCGGGCTTTACGTGCACTGGCGCCGCCCAGGGTGGAGGAAGGAAATTCCTCCCAGGAATGTGGCAGCTGCCGAGCCTCCCTGGGCTGTTCAGGTGCTGCAGAGACCACCCAGGGTGGGGGATGTCCCTCAGCCCCCCTTTCCAGCAAGGAGCCCCCAGGAGCAAATCCCAGAGCCCATAAAGCTCTGATGGAAGAGGCAGGTGAAGGAGGAAATGGTGAAATTAGTGACAGCACCTGGACCTGAGGCTCCTTTAGACCTTTATACATCCCTAGATCACATCCAGGGACACTCACGACTCCCCAGGGCAGAGTGGGATCCATCCACAAGCACCTCATCCCTCTCCATGGCTCACAAGAACCACAGAGGGGCAAGAGAACCTGGAGCAACCCCTGCAAGTTCCTCTGCTTTGAAAAAAACCCCACTGTAGTGACCCAAAAGGCTTTTGCTGCCCACGGCGCGGGGCTGGCGTGGCCGAGGCAGCGCTGGAGGATCCCAAGGCAGCTCCCCCGCGGTCGCCTCTGCATCCCGGCTGATTCAATCCCATTTGCAGGCTCTGAGTCACCCTGGATCCCTCCCACAGGCGCGGGGCCAGGCACAGCCACCCAGGAGGGCCGGAAGCCGCCAGCCCCGGACGAAACCGGACGGGGGCTCCACCGGCAGAAACGTTAATTAACACTTTTTCTTTTCGTCTCTACTGACCAGAGGTGCCTGGCTCTGCACAGCCCCGGCCCTGCCGCCTGCAGAGGGGGCACAGGGACACCACAAGGGGTCCAGCAGCTGGATCCAGTGAAGCTGCCAGCCCAGTGCTGGGGCAGAGGGTGCAGCCGTGGAAGCCCCCCCAGAAGGCACTGGGATGTCCCTCACCTGCCCAGCTCTTCCCCCATCTCATAGAAGTCCTCCACGCTCTCCTGGCGGAAGGTGGACATGGCTGCGGGGCCCTCTGGAGCCGGAGCCGCCGCGGTGCTGCCGGCGCTGGGTGTCAGGAGGGAGCAGCCGGGGATCAGCACCTGTGGCAGCGGGAGGAAAGGGGGCTGAGTCCCAGGAGCTCACACCGACCAACCCAACCCCAGCACACGGAGCCGACTCCCGGGGGATGCACAGCCCCGGGCTGGGCCGTGCCGTGGGGCAGCCGCGGCCTGGGGGTGCCCCCCGGTCTCACCACACCCCAAAACCCGGGGGACAGAGAAGGGAAGGGGGACACAGCCTTGCCCTGCTCCACAGGCCCCACACCCA
>VZRX01012771.1:0-28612 GCA_013398075.1 Notiomystis cincta
CCCATCCCCCAGCGCCGCCCGCCAGGGAGGGACACAGCCGAGCCTCCCGCTCCTGAAATTTATTTTAATGTAAACCTAGCTGTAAGGCAGCTTTTTCTCATTTTTAAACTATTTCATATCAATCCTTGGCCTGACATTTGTTTTCTTTGAGTGCGGTGGGGAGCGCGGTCGGCATTGCTGAGGATATCTCCTCTGGAATCTTGGCAGAGGCGGCTCCCTATCTTTGAAGAAACGGCAAATGCAAAACAGAAGGCCGATATTAGAGAAGCATAAACAATATTTTTCCCCCGTCAACCCCAGGAGGGGCGCAGGGGCCGGCTCGGCTCGGCGGCGGCGGGGGGACACGGTCCCTCCCGGCCACACGGCACCTGCCCGGGCTGACCCCCAGGCAGGGACACCCCAGCACCGCTCCGGGCCGGCCCCATCACCTGCGACCACGGCGTTGTGCTCGTGGCCAGCGCGGTCCCCAAGGGCCGAACAGGGAGCGGGGGCAGCCGGGGAGTGGCCGCACCGGGAGGGTTTGCAGTGGTTGGGGGGGTCTGGTGTAGCCGAGGGTCTTGCCCTGTTGGGGGTCAGGAGCCGAGCTCTGGAGTCTTCCCCAAGGAGATGCAGCTGCGAGGGTGAAGCGGTCTCGCCGGGTGTTGTGTCAGAGGGGTTTTGTGGAGGATAAACACGGGGAGGATGTGCGGGAGTCGGGGCTGCCTGGGCAGGCAGGCACAGGCGGCCGCGCTGGCACCAGCCAGGCTCACCTGGGGAGTTGCTAAAAAGCTGGAAGAGGAGAAGAAATAGAGATCAAATGACCCAACAAAACCAAGGAGACAGGATTTCAAACTCCGACGTTAAAATAAAATTACTGTTTGGATGAACGCTGCGAAGCAGGCTCCTGTCCGAGCAGCTGGGGCAGGGCTGGGGATGTTCCTGGTGTCTCAGACAGGAGGGGATGTTTTCACAGCAATTCACACATTTGCTATCCCACCTGGGCAGGTGCTGAGGGAGGAGCGGAGAGCTCAGGTGGGAAAACCACAGGGTGGAGACACCGTGGTGGGGACGCTGTGCCAGGGACTGAGCTGCTGACCAGTAGCACCAGCTGCCCTGGGGCACTGGGAGCCAGCTCGGGGGCTGCTGGCTGCATGTTGTCCCACTGCTCTGGAGCTGGTATTTATCTTGTGAGGGCAGCACGGCTTTCCCTTGGGAGAACAGGTGCTGCTACTGAGGCTCCTCGTTGCATCCGGAGCCACCGTGGGCTCCCCCAGTGCTGTTATGGGCTCCCACTGTGTCTCCTTAGCAGGGGTCCCCTTGCTGTGGGATGGGTGGGCAGGGCTGGAACAGCCACCGTGTCCCAGCCTGCAGCCCCCCAAAGGGAGCTGCCCTGAGCACCCTGCCCCAGAAGGCTCATTCTAATGAAGCCGGTGACCCCAGCACGAGGCTGGAAGTTTAAATGTCTGCGGTTGATGGCCAATTGCCCGCGAATTCCCCGAGACGGGAATCGCTCTCCGCGGGTCCCTCCAGGCTTAGCAGATTTCTTTGCAAAACACCCCTTGCCTTAGAAAACGTTTTTTCTGCACAGGAGCTGCGAGAGCAAAGTGGGTCTGATCTGCAGACCTGGGGGAAGCTCCAACTGCTTCCCACTGCCCCCACCAGGACTTTGTGACCCTGGAGCAAGGCTGGCCCAGCCAGCACAGGGTCCTTGGAGAGCGATGCCCAATGCTCCGGCAGCTCACTGGGGCTCACAGCCCCTGTTCCCCCTGTGTTCCCCTTCTGTGTGCAGAAGTGTCTGTGCTTGGTCATGGCATGAGCCTGGGTTCACAGTTTGGACACTGAACAGCTCCTGTGCAGTGTCCTGGGAAAGGGCTCCAGCTGAGGGGATGGAACCCTCCAGCACCCTCAGCACCCTCAGCCCTGCTGCAGCTCTGCCCTGCTCTGTCCAGGCTTCAGGGACACCATCACAGCTGCCCCCTGGGCAGGCCACCATCCCACTGGGAAGAGGAGGAGGAGGAGGAGAGGGGAAGAAGAAGGGAAGAAAAAAAATGAATCCCCACAAAAATGTCTTCATAACAGGAAACGTCTCATAAAATACCTGTGGTTTGGCATGTGTGATTCGACTGGTCAAACTATGCACCTGGCAGGGAACCCTGCTATTAATGCTGCAGCTCTGGTATTTCAGTGGAGTGGGGGCTGGCGGGGGGGTGGGACCGGGAATTTGGGGTGCAGAAGCCCTCCCGTGGGGCCAGGGCAAGGGGGGACACGTCCCTTGGGTCTCACTCACCTCCACGGGCGACTCCCCAGCTGTATTTTGGTGAGGGAACTGCAGCACCCCAGGGATGCCGAGAGCCAGGCTGAGCCTTGCCCCAGCAGGAGCCTGGTGTTCTGCAGCTCCGAGCCAGGGTTTTCCACCCAGAGCCGGGCCCCAGCCAGCACTGACCCGGGGGTCTCCATGCGGGTCTCGAATGCCGCGGTGCCCACCCTTCCACAGGGATGGCCTCGGCCCCACGCACACCCTCGGCAGCGATCGCCGGGGCTCTGCCGCGCTCTCGAGGAGTTTTGACAGCTGGAGGTGAGGGATTAAGCCCTGAGCCGTGACCTGCGGCTGCGCTCCCGGCACACACGCCCGGGGTCACTAATCCGCTTGAGCTGAGCCCTGACCCGGCGGCCGCGGGATCAAGTGGTGGCACCGCCCCTGGTGATGGCATCGCTGCCGGACCCCTGCACCCCCGGCTCCGGGCAGCCCGAGCCGCGGGCAGCTTGCACCACGGCCATGCCATGATCTGCCAGGCTGTGCCATGATCTGCCAGGCTGTGCCGTGCGTGATCTGCCAGACTGTGCCGTGATCTGCCAGGCTGTGCCGTGATCTGCCAGGCTGTGCCATGATCTGCCAGGCTGTGCCGTGTGTGATCTGCCAGGCTGTGCCGTGATCTGCCAGGCTGTGCCGTGATCTGCCAGGCTGTGCCATGCCCTATCGTGCCGTGCCGTGCCATGCTGTGCCCTGCCTATCCCGTTCCGTTCAGCGCCAGGCGCGGGCGCTGTGCGGGGGCAGCAGGTCCCTGCAGATGGGGTGGGGTGTTTTTTCTTCGTCAAGGAAAATGTTTTCTTGTTCCCTGGGTTGCTGGCGGGCGAGGCTCCGGCTCCGGCTCCGGGTCCGGCAGCGCGTACAGCAGCCTTGGATCGGATCAGGTGTCATGCAGTTAAGGACAGGCTGGTGCCAAGTCTCCCCCGCTCTCCGGCGCTGCTCAGCCGAGCTGCTCCCTGATGCCTTTGGCTTTCGCAGCCCGGCCTGCGGAAACAACGTGCTGCTCTCCCTCTTCATAGCTCACTTTTCGTTTTTGACTCGGTTTATTATTATTTTTAAAGCATGTGTAGCGCAAAGCAAATCATCGACCTCCCGCTGGACCCGGGCCAGCCCCGTGTTGGGCTTGGAAATCCTCCCTGCTTTATTTTTTATTGTAAATGACCGGAGGATGGAGCGGCTCGATGGGACACGGCGGCGGCCAAGCCCGCCTGCTCCAGCCCACCCACACGCGCCGGCTGCTCCCGGTGCTTCCCCTTCCCTGCGTCCCCCTGTCCCGGCAGCGCTTCCCACTGCTCCCCCACAGCCCGGGGGCAGCTTCTGCCACGGCTTCCAGAGGCGGTGGCTGTGCCTTGTGATCCCAGAGCACCGAATGGAGACTGGGATGGGTACAGGCATGGGCATGGGGAAGAGGATGGAGACAGCAATGGGCATGGGGAGGGGGACCAGGATGGGAGGAGGCCTCACCAGTGAGCCTGGGCATGCAGTTGAGGTGCATCAAATCCCCCATCCTGCCTCATCCCTGAGCCCCTCCGTGGGGCTGCCGTGGCCCTGGGATGGATGTGGGGCCGGAGCTGGGGTGAGTGCCAGCAAGCACATGCTGTGCCCCAAACTGACCAGGCTTTGACTGCCGGGTTTAAACAAGTTCCCCGTTGTGCCGACCTTCAGTCACAATGGCAGATCCCCTGTGGATCACATATATTGACTTAAAAAATAATTAGCCTCAAAGGGAGCAGGCGCGGGGCCGGCCAGGCCCTTCATTAATATTTAAGTAACAGGGGCCATAAATCAGCCACAGCTCAGCCAACAGCCCTGGCCGTGTCCGTGGGGAAGCGGGGCCATGGTGTTCACAGGAACATTGCCCAGTCCACAGGCATGGCAGTGCTGACATGGGCTCTGTGGGGAGAGTGGGACAGTGTGGGGGCCAGCAGCCCTTTTCCACTGGGAATGACCAGGAGAACTCCAGGAACACGCTGGGAGCTCACCAGGCTGCCCAGCACAAGCCACAGGCAGTTCTGGAGCGACGGAGGCGGCACGGGCTGGTTGTTTTCCTGCGAGAACAAGGTGACATTTCTTGTCTCCTTTCTCATGCTTCAAGTGTGAGATTTTTTCCCTGTTCCCAGTGCTTTCATGGCGTGCCAGGGGTTTTTAACACGTCTGCTCGCCGCCTGCCAGGGGAGCCGACACTCGCACCGTCAGCGTGGCGGCGGCGGCTCTGAAGCCGTGCCAGGGGTCTCGGTGCTGGGTCGGGGCCCTGCTCCCCCCAGAGCTCAGCAGTGCCGTGTTGCTGGGCCCCATCCTGCTCCAGCATCCCCAGAGAACAGCACAGACCCCTCAAGTGCTGCCCCTGTTTGAACCCTCCTGGCTCAGCAGCTCCTGCTGGGCTTGGCTTTGCGTCAAGGGATGGTTTTGGTCGTACTGGAGTGTGCTGGGGGGCTGGAGCTGTGTCTGAAGGACGGCAGCTTGGCTGGACAGTGCCCAGCCTGGTGGCTGCAGTGGCCAGGCAGAGTGGGGTGAGCCAATTGGGACCCCCAAAGCATCTCTCCTGCTCCAAGTGGGAAAAAAATTAATCTCATGGGATTTCTGTTGGCCATAGGAGAGCAGGTTCTTGACCCCAGAGCCCAGGAGGACAGGCAGGTGGCCCCCAGGAGGACGAGCAGGTGACACCCAGGAGGACAGGCAGGTGACCCCTGTCTGTCTGTAGCCACCCCACACACATGATGGATCAGCCACCATTCACGACCTGCCGGGCGAGATGGGAGCGTCGTGTGGCTGCTCCGTGTGATTAATTATCAGTTCATAACACAGGAGATTTCAAGCATGAAAGAGCCTCTCCACAAGCACGTTGTGCACACTTTATCCATCATATGAGACTCCAGATGTTTCCATTTTATTGTTATTAAATCACTGCCTGGAGAGCGCGGGTAGCGAGAGGCCTCCTGCCCCAGTACCCGGCACTGCTGGGGGGGACAGCACAGCACCAGAGACCCCTTTGGTTGAGGGACAGGTACCTGGGGGGCTCAGGCCAGGCTCCCCCCGTTGCTCTGCAGAGACTGGAGTGGTTGGAATCACCCAGCTGAATCAAGGGAGAGGAATTAAGCCTGTAGGTGACAGAGGACACAGAGCCAGGAATTCAGTTTCACATCCAACACACAACAAAACCGTGGTCAGATTGCCCTGTCCTCCCTCTCCCTTCCCTCTGGCTCCATTTTCCCTGCATCCCACATCTCTCTGAGGGCTGAGGTCTCACAGAAGGAGGATGTGAAGGGCTGAGCCACTCGAGGGTGCTGCTCCCATGGAAGCATCCTGAGAAAACAGCCCAGCGGAAGGGAGGAGCAGGGGCCAATCCAGCCCAGGTGGGAGAGGAGCTAGGGAGGGAGGGAGGTAGAGATGGAGGCACAGGGGTCATACCAGGTAAGGAAAACAAGTAAATAGCTGATTCAGGGGTTTGTTCTCCTCTTTTATTTAACAGAAACTGTATTTTTACAGCTGCAATCCCTTAAAATGGGATTCTTTCCCCCTTAAACAAATCCTTGTAAAATAATGCTTCATAAAAAGAAGCGTTCCTCTCCTCGACCCCGAAGACAGAAAAACAATAATGCTGGCGAGGCTCTGGCCATGCTGCCAGGGAGGCCAGGGGTGGCTGTCACCCGTGTCCCCAGCAGTGCCACCCAACCCCAGCCACGGCTCGGGTGTCTCAGTGGGAATGGCACCGCTCTGGGCCTGTGGCTCTGCTGGGATGGGCAGAGCAGAGCTCCTCTTCCAGCATCTGCCACAGCCACCTGCACCCTCAGGGTCCATCGTGCTGCTAATGGCAGGGCCATCCCTGTCCCCTCCAGCCCTCAGCTGACTCCTAGACCATTTTCCAGGCACAAGAGCAGCTGTCAAGGCTGCCTCGTCCCTGGAGACTCCAAAAACCTGCCAAGCCCTTGTGGCATCAGGAACAATCCCATGCCAGGGCTCCTGCTCCCTTGACTTAATTTGCTTTAATTTTGTTTTAATTTGGGTTGTTTTTTTCTTTAGGCTGCAGCTTTTTTTTTTTTTTTTCACTGCTGTTTCAGCAAAAGCGATTCAGGAAATTCCGATGAAATCCCAGCATGCAGCAGCCCAGCCCCTGCTCCCCGTCGGGACAGGCCAGGAGCTTAATTCTCATTAATAACCACCACAGGTCAATTATTGCGAGAAGGAGGAAAAGCAGCAAAAAGCTCTTTGGCATCACGTGTTGTTTAAGCTTCCGAAAATAAATGTTCTTTGCAAATCAATCTGTTTGCAGCTCCGCACGTGGAGCTGACAGGGAGAGTTGCTGGAGGAAGAGAGTATTTATAAAGGGGGTTTATTTTAAATAAACAGGCACTTAAGGCTGAGGCTGCTGCTCCTGTGTCCCATCCCTCGTCCTCGGCGCGAGCTCCCGGCGCTGCCCGCGGAGCGCCGCAGTTGAGCCGCGAGCGCAGCAAGGCTCTGGCTCCCACACCGTGGGCTTGGCCCAGCACCCACTCAGGAGACTCAGCACCCACCAGCTGCCTCCAGGGAAGGCAGGGCTTGGCCCTGAGCCTCCCACAGGAGCCATGGCTCTTGTGAGAGGAGCCTCTGCTCACTTGGTGGATGTGACAGCACTGCTGGGCTCGGTGGGCTGCAGGTCTTTTTCCTACTCTTCTATTTGTGAAAAATATGTAAGGGATGTGGGAGTTACCACAGACACTCAGGGCAGCTTCTGTAAGACTCTGCTGGGCACTCACGTGGTTGGTTATGGTGCAAGATGAGGGAAAAGCTTCAAGCTGTGCCAGAGGAGGTTCAGGTTGGACATCAGAAAGAATTTCTCTGTGGACAGGGCTGCCCAGGGAAGTGGTGGAGTTCCAATCCCTGGAGGTGTCCGAGGAACAACTGTACGTGACACTCAGTGCTCTGGGCTGGTGACAAGGTGGGGGGATCAGTCACAAGTTGGCTTCAATGGTCTTGGAGGTCTTTTCCAACCTCAGTGATTCTGGGATTCTGTTCTATAAACTGCATTTACTGTGCATCTCCCAGCTGTGGTGTGTCGGGAAGGGCACCATGTTCAGGATACCTCTGATCCACAGAAAGGCAAATTCAAGGGAGTCCCGCTCCCACGGGGATCATTGCCAGGCTCCCAGCTGGTCCTTGGGGGTGTGTTGCCAATCTCACTGTTGCTTTGTCCACAGGAGCCGTGGGAGCAGGATGCTGCCGGACCTCGTGGCGCTGCTGGTGACGATGGGGACGGTGGTGACGGTGATGGGCCCTCGCTCGGCCGCGGGAGGCGGCGTGGGGGGCTACGCTCAAGTCAAGTACATGCAGCCCATGGTGAAGGGACCCCTGGGACCCCCGTTCCGTGAAGGCAAAGGGCAGTACCTGGGTAAGGGATGCGCTCCGTGGCACTGTGGGAGGACACGGGTCAGTGGGAAGTGGACATGGCCCCACGGCCACTTGTCACCCTCCACCCTCAGGGTCAGAGCTCCTGGGAGCTGCCTGGCACAGCCGAGGGTGCTGCTGTCCAAAACACTTTTGGCTGAGCATGGAGGGACCATTTGGGTCTCTAACCCAGTGCAAAAGGACAGGAGGGACACGGGTAGAGGCTCAGCAGGGAAGTGAAGCCCTTTGCTGGGGCTGGGAGGGCACCCTTGGGCCCCTTGGTCTGGCAGCCAGGGGACACAGGGGACCCTCCAGCCCCTGGCTCCTACCCTCCTGCCCATCCCCAGCAGTGGGAGGTGCAGAAGCCCCAGCTCTTGTTGTCTCTGCCTCTCCCTGCTGTTAAACCTGAGCTGTCCTGGCAATGCTTTTTCCACTTCTCCACCTATTCCGTTTCCCTGTCTGCATTTTGCACCAGCTGGGAAAGGAAAGAGTGCCAAGGCTGGAGCTGAGACCCAGCCTGGCAAGGGAAGAGCAGGGGAGAGACATTTCCTCCCTCGGAGAGCAGCGACCAGAAACTCCACACGTGTTAAATCACTCCCCACTGAGGGATGTGCACCCAGAGGGGCCGAGGCACCAAGGTCATTGCTCTGCTGGGCCTCCAGCACCTTCTGTAACTCCCTGCCCTCAGCTGCCCTGCCTGCACCCACCCCAGTGCTGGCACCACCACGGGCTGGGCTCGGGTATCCCGACCTGCCAGGTCGGTGCTTGGCCCTTGGGAAGAGCCACCGGAGCCTCCCCACGGGCTGTCACAGACTGGGACCCTCCCAGGAGCTGAAGTCTTGGCTCTGGGAGGAGAAACTGGAGAAGGCTGGGCCACCAGTGGCTGATTTACTGGAGGGCTGAATGGCTTATCAGGAGTTCAGCTCAGCACATGTGTCAGAAAACACACAGCAATACCTGGAACCGAAGTGTGCTATGAGCCCCCCCTCCCTGCCCCCTTCCCAGCTGTTGTAAAGCTGCTCCCTGAATCCCAGCCAGAGCCAAAACCTTCCAGCGTAGCACAGGAACACTTCAGCTGCTGGTGGGACTGGATTCAAGTCTCTCCCTGCTGTTTTCCCTTCTTTTTTTCCCTTCTTCCTATGCATGGGAGCGGCTTGCATTGCCTCTGAGCAATGCTGCCTACGGTGGGGAGAGCAGCGAGTGTGCCAGGCTGGGGCAAGGAGGGGTTTGGACAAGCTCTGCCAGGTTAGACCAGGCAGAGGGGACACTGAGGCAGGGCAGAGCACGGAAGTCCCCTGGACATTACTCCTCTAAAACCCTTGGGAAAGAGAGGACAGGTTGGGGACAGGCGAGGGGGACGCAGGGACAGCTGCAGCCCGAGCCACCGGCTGTGGGGCCGCACAGAGGCAGCTGGGGAAGCCGGTGCCTCCTGGATCCCACCGAGCTCCCATCTCTGCTTAACCTCTAATTTGGCACGGAAAATCCCTGCTGGCCTTCTGCCCTGCTCGGGGAGCTCAGCTGACTCGCCGCGACGGCGCAGGGCTGTGCCGTGCCCCCGCGGGTTACCCCGACCCGGCGGGAGCTGCGCGGGGTCCCCCGGGCTGCCCCGGCCTGGCCGCGGGGCTGGGACCCCCGGCTGGGGCGGGGGGAGGATTCCCTCCTGCCTCCAGGTGCTGCTGGTGAGTGACAGGTTTCCTCAGGCTGCCAGACACCTTTTCTCACCCAAAAATAGCCGCCTCAGAGCACAGAGGGAGCTCGGGGAAGGAGATGCTGCTAAATGCTGAAATGCTCAGAACATTGAAGCAGATTTGCACTTTGGGGTTTATTTTGGCTTAATTTAAACCGTGTCGATGGCCCTGCAGCCAGGTACACCCACGAGCGAGTGCTGTGCTGGGGCACCCGCTGCTGGGAGACAATAAGAGAGGTGCTAAAACACTGATCCCATGCAACATCCCTGTGAGCCTGTGAAACTCTCTCACGAGACAAGGCTTGGCAGCAGCTCTGGAACAAGCTCGGCCAGGCTCCGCCACAGAGCAGCCAAGCTCTCCTTCCTGCAGTGTCATCTGGCCGCGCTGGCCAGACCCGCTGCTGGCTGCTCGTGGCTGGGAGCCACTTCCCATCCTGCTGGATTATTCCTCTGCTGGCCGGTCTGCGCTGCTGGGTTCCTTCTCCAGGCAGGAGGGGCCCTTACCGGGATGAACACAGCTCCAGAGGGGCTGCAGCCCCCACCTGGCCGTGTCCGTGGTCCTCAGGAGGTGGAACGCTCCGTGGTGGCCGGGTGGGAGCTGCCAGGGGTCGTTCCTGCTCCGTCCCCTTCGCGCTGCCCCCGCTGGCTCCGCGTTAACATTCACGGCAGCTCAGTTCACGCTTCCAGGGGAACACAGAACCCCACGCTGGTGCTGCGAAGCGCAGAGCTCCGAGACATGTGTCTGTGGTAAGACATGGGCTTTTGAAATCGGACACCAGTGGGGCTGCAGTGTCCCAGTTTCTCTCCGCTGACGGCCCCGGTTTGGTTTTCCCGTCTGCTTTTTTGGCCGCCTGCAAGCTGGCAGCTCGCGCCTGGCGTTTCTCTCCACTGCCTTGTGTGAGAGAGCGTGTGTGTGCTTTTTCCTTCCTTCGTGGGCTCAGCTGTAGATCCTTGTTCTGATTCCATGCAAACTGACCTAGAAAACTAATTCATTTCAAACCGCTGCAAGAAAAAAAAATAATTAAAAAGAAAAAGTGGGGGGAGAAAACACATTGAAATGATTTTCTGGAGAATTTTTTTTCCAGAATCCAAACCCCAGAAATAGTGCAGCACTGCACAGCTCCCTTGCCCTCCTTCCCACACCGTTTTCTGGGGAGTGCAGAAATCCAGTGGCAGTGTCATGACAGACAAGTATTTCCTTCATCAAGAGAGCCAAGTGACCGCAGCTACAGCTGAGGACGTGGGCCAGGCTTTGATTTATAGATAAGCTCTCAAATGTTTCAATTACCCAAAGGAAAACACAGCGGCACCAGGCTGGGAAGGGCCAGAGCTAATTGCTGTGTTAGGGCAGGCAAAGCCACCTCTGATGCTCTGGGAGCTGTGCCTGCTGCTGCCACAGTTATTCTTTTCACGTGTCTCAAATCTCCCATAAGCTTTTCCCGTTGACTGAGGAAATCTCCGTGCTGGCAGATCCCAGCACCACGTGTGTCCGTGCTCCCAAAGCCCAGCTTGGCTCACTGAGGGGGCCACACTGGCAGACCTTGGGGACTGTGGCATGCAGCCTTGTATCCTGCTCCCACCCCAGGCAGGATCCATCCCCATCCCAGGAACTTGTCCATATAGATCTCTTCCCGACTGGAATGATCTACCTTGGGCAGATTTGATTTAAATTCACCCAAGATGTCACAGCCCTTTCCTCTGCCTTCCACATTTCTCATCATCACCCTGTGTACATGTGACTGTTGAGTATTCCCTTCATTTCAAACTGCCCAAAAAAGAGTTTGTCAGATTTATTCTTTCTCACCCTTTCCTGGTGTCACGTGGGAGGTGACACCCTGCCTGGGCCAGCCTCGAGGAGTTATTTATGCTCACGTCTGTGCTTTCCATGCTGAGCTGTGGTGGGCATGTCATCTGCCTCTCCTTGCCTTTGGAGTCTCTCAGCCCATTCGTTTCTTTCTTATATCCGTTTGCAAAAGACCTCAATAAATTCTTGAAATGTCAAGTGGTTGCAGCCTATTCCCAGCTGGGCTGACTCATTTGGACAGAGCTGAGGCTGCATTTCCCTCCCAGCTCTTGGCTTCTCCTCCATCCCCAGAGCTTTTTTGCTTTTTGGTTTTTCCCTGCCTTTCTTGGACACAGGAGCTGTGCCAGCAAGCACTGTGGGCATGGCCTAACCCATACACCCATTGCCTCCTCAGGCTCTTGAGTACATGTCCAAGAGTTTTCTTTTTAATCCCAAAGGATTAAAGGTCTCCCAAGGCCCTGGACTTGCGGGACAGGGTGAGGGATTATCCTCAGTCTTGGCTTGCTCTGTCACCATCCTCTCAGCTGAGCCCAGGCAGGAGTGACTGAATCCCACGGTGCTTTCGAGGCCGCTGGGAAGTGAGGCAGCAGGAGGTTTGAATCCAGCTCCAAAAACACCCTGCAGTAACTCACCACAAAGCAGCCCTGCCAGAGCTGACAGCAAGCGCTGGCACCTTCCATGGTGCCACCTGACATCGTGGCGGGATGTGAAGCTGCAATGAGAAAGAGCCCTGGGCTTTGGCCTTGCATCAGGACAGCCCTGCTGATGTGGGGGCCAGGGAGCTGCTGTGGCCATGTTTAAGTGGAAGGTCCCACTTCAAGCCCAGCCCGGGCTCCAGCATCCCAAGGACACCCTCAGCCGCACACTCCTTGCCCACTTCCAGCCCTAGTGACACTCTGTGTCTCCTCTCTCCACAGACATGCCGCCACTGCTGCCCATGGACCTCAAAGGGGAGCCAGGACCGCCAGGGAAGCCTGGCCCACGTGGACCCCCCGGGCCCCCCGGCTACCCAGGAAAACCGGGCACGGGGAAGCCAGGAATGCACGGACAGCCTGGGCCCGCCGGGCCCCCTGGCTTCTCGGGCATTGGGAAACCTGGCATCCCAGGACTCCCCGGAAAGGCGGGTATGAAAGGGATGCCCGGAGCCAAGGGCGAGCCTGGCATGCGTGGGGAACAAGGGCCGAGGGGACTGCCCGGCCCGCCGGGGCTGCCCGGACCAGCCGGCCTCTCTGTCAATGGGAAGCCGGGTCCCCAGGGCGGCCCCGGCCTGCCCGGCTTTCGGGGCGAGCCTGGCCCGAAAGGAGAGCCGGGTCCCCGCGGAGAACGAGGGATGAAGGGTGAAAATGGCGTGGGGAAGCCGGGCTTACCGGGGCCCCGGGGGAACGGGGGCCCTCCCGGCCCCGCGGGGCCCCCAGGGCCCACCGGCGTTGGGAAGCCTGGCCTCGATGGGCTGCCGGGCGCGCCCGGGGACAAGGGCGACATGGGCCCCCCGGGCGGGCCGGGTGTCACCGGGGAGCCCGGCCCTGTGGGGCCACGGGGACCCCCCGGGATCGATGGGATCGGTGTCCCGGGTGCCGCGGGGGTGCCGGGGATACAGGGCCCCATGGGACCGAAGGGAGAGCCCGGGATCCGCGGCCTCCCTGGCCTGCCAGGCCCCACGGGCTATGGGAAGCCAGGCTTGCCCGGCCTGAAAGGGGACCGCGGGCAGCCGGGGGCACAGGGAGCCATCGGCGACAAAGGGGAGCCCGGCGTTGACGGGGAGCCGGGCGAGCCGGGCCCCGCCGGCATCATTGGCCCACCAGGCCCGCCGGGGTCCATGGGGCTGCCGGGCAAGCACGGGCTGCCCGGCTCCAAGGGGGATGTGGGGCCGAGCGGGCCCCCAGGAATGCCGGGGATGCGCGGTGACCAGGGCCCGAACGGCTTCGCGGGGAAGCCGGGGGTGCCGGGAGAAAGGGGCCTGCCCGGGTCACTGGGGCCTCCCGGCCCAACGGGCCCCAAAGGTGAACCAGGGTTCATCGGCCTTCCGGGGGTGCCTGGATTAACGGGTGGCCCCGGGCCCAAAGGGGACGGTGGGATCCCGGGGCAGCCGGGGCTGAGGGGCCCCTCCGGCATCCCGGGATTGCAAGGACCTGCCGGTCCCATGGGGCCTCAGGGGTTACCAGGCCTGAAAGGGGAGCCCGGGCTCCCTGGCGTTCCCGGCGAGGGGAAGACCGGCGAGCCTGGCATGGCCGGACCCATCGGCCCACCCGGAATGCCAGGAACGCCGGGGCTGAACGGGCCACCAGGCCCACCGGGGCCACCGGGGCCACCAGGAGCGCCGGGAGTGCTGGACGAGACGGGCATCGCGGGGCTGCACCTGCCGGACGGCGGCGTGGAGGGGGCTGTGCTGGGCAACGGGAAGCCAGGCAAGCCACAGTACGGCCGAGGAGAGCTCGCTGCCCGCATCGCGCCGGCCTTCACCGCCATCCTCACCTCCCCCTTCCCCGCATCCGGCATGCCCGTCAAGTTTGACCGGACCTTGTACAACGGGCACAACGGCTACAACCCCGTCACCGGGATCTTCACCTGCCCCGTGTCCGGAATCTACTACTTTGCCTACCACGTGCACGTCAAAGGGACCAACGTTTGGGTGGCCCTGTACAAGAACAACGTGCCGGCCACCTACACCTATGATGAGTACAAAAAGGGGTACCTGGACCAGGCCTCGGGCAGTGCTGTGCTTGAACTCAAGGAGAACGACCAGGTCTGGGTACAAATGCCCTCGGACCAGGCCAACGGGCTGTACTCCACGGAATACATCCACTCCTCCTTCTCTGGGTTCCTGCTCTGCCCCACATAACGGCTGTTGGACACGTTTCCTTTTCACCCACTTTAGCCATAAACTGTCTTTTTTTTTTTTTTTGATAAAAAAGTGTTTTAAAATTAATACAAAAAAGAAAAATCACTGGGAAGAACGCGCAAGACATTGTCATGGGACCTTGCTTTATGCTGTTTGATCCATGAGTCAAGAGGGTAATCGGGAAGGAGACATCTATCCATCTATCTTTCTGTTTTTGGGGGAGGGAGAAGGGAGGGAGGGGAGCGACCTCCTCAACAAAGCATATTTGGAATAAATACCCCAGTGACTGGCCATCAAGCACAGGAACACACTTGGGATGGCAAGGATCTGGCTCTGTGATCCGGAGAGGGTCAGCTGGAAGACCAGACCCCCGTGGTTCGTATCGAGTGCCCTCATTTCCCATTTGGAATGCCAGATAAATCAATCCAGCTGTGTCACGGCTGGCGTGTTTGGTAACGACGCGGGGTCCCAGGCACTTACACAAACCCATCCAGCAGCAGGGATCCATGCTGGATTGAGAAATTTCCTTCCAAACCATCAGATGCCCAAGTTCCAGGCTCGCTGACGCCTGTTTTTCCAGACTGTGCTTTGGGGCAGTCTCTCCGATTCACTCCGGATTCAGTGTGGTTGGATTTATAATCCTAAAGAGTGGAACACTTTGCATAAGCACCTTCTTCTAAGAAGTAAATATTATTTTTAACCCTCCCCCCCAGCACCTTTAGGAATAAAATCATCCAGGCACCGGTACCTGGGAGGATGCCACGACCGGTTCCAAAGGCAGTGAGGGAAGCTGGGCCCCCCCATGATGACCAGTGATCCGCTCTCTCCATTCACCTGCTGGGAAGTCCAAGGGCTGGTCCTGTCCCGTCTGTCTCTGCAGCCCAAAGACTTGCTTGGCCTCAGGAGCATCTCTGCCCACACGAGGATGGCAGTGCGAGCCCAGCTCACGGTGCTGCCAGCTGGTGTGACACAAGGAAGTGCCACTGATGGACAACTTGCTTTTCCTGTCTCACTATTTCGGGATGTGTGAACCCTTGCATTGGCGTCCCTCCTTTCTCTGGGGATCTTGGAATTAAGAAAAAACAGTGCTGGTTCTAACTTTCCAGGCAGTGATTTCACCACGGTGCTATGACTCATTTAACAACATTAATTACCAGTGTAGTGCAATATGTGACAGGGCACCAGCCCCGGGGCCACTCTGTGACTTAGGTTAAAGAAATCAACGTTTGCCTGTTGCTACCACTTTGTCTCTCTAGTGCTTGGAGCATTACTGACCTGAGCATGAGCTGCAGGGCTCTGGGCCAGCCATGGTGGCACTGCCCCACACAGATCCTGTGGCTCTGCAGGTTTTCTCACAGTAGAACAGTCACTGCCACTTCCAGGGCAGGGATGCTGCTCATCCCAGGCCAGGAGCATGCTGCTGAAGTCAATCCACGTGCATATCCCACTGCATGTCCCTCTGCAAAGGCACATCCCTGAGAAACAGCAACAATTTGGTCACCAGCTCTGACCTTTGCATTTTCCTAAAGCCTGTTTGATGGCCAAAGAAATGTAGTGAGACTGGGACTGGGCTTGTTTTCCAGATGGACTCTATGAGATATTTAAACAACTTTTCTTTTCCTGTTTCTGTTTTGCTTCTTTGTTTTCTCCTCAAGCCTGTCCTGTGTTTCTGCCTCTTGCCATTCAGGCCTTCCTTTTAAAAACTCACTATCCCTGAAATTAAGAAACACAAGAAGGAAATTTGCAGTTGGAAGGCCAATGGGGGCTGTGTGTCCCCTCCCTGGGATCTTCTCCCTGAGAATTTCTCTCCTTAAAGCTGCAAAGTTTCATGTAGAGATGAAAACTCCTCAAGCTGAAAGGTGTCTGATCCCACTGGACATTTTTAACTCCTGAGGGCGGGGTCAGGACCATTTGGGTTGTGACCCTAACAGGTTATTTCACAGCAGGAACAGGAGCATTTCCCAGCAGGAACAATCCCTAAAATTAAAAGTGGAAGCTCAGATGATTTCTCCAAGCCCAGGTTTGGTAGAGGAGGGTGCTGGGAGAAGATCTGTCTCCTTTCCTGTGGAGAACAGAGGGATTTGAGCTGGTCCAGCCCCACCAGGGCCAGGAGCTGCCACGCCTGGTGGGAGCTTCATCCTGCTCCTCAAAGCGACTTATTTATACTGTGCCTAATCTACAGCCCATCTCTTCTTGTTCTCTTCTGCTTCATTCCAAACTTCTCGTTGGAGCTGGCAAAAAGCAACAACCAAACTCCTCACTGTAACCACCCCCAGATTAAGTCTGTGCTGTAGATACTGTTCTGTCATTTCACTTTCCCTTCACGTGCAGAGCGAACCCATAATCACCCCTCGCAGCTATTTAACCTCTTACATGTACACACTAATGGAAAGCAAAGATATTACATGCACATAGTTAGGCTAAAAAAACGATGCACAGGATGAGGGAGGCTGTTCACTCTCCAGAAGGATTTTTTTCTGGAATACTGAGTACATATTAGCCAGCAGAAAGGATTATTTTCTGTCGTGTGTGTGAGCGCGTGGGATTTTGGTTTCAATCACAAGAATAAAAAAGGATGGGTTGGATGAGGTATGTCTATTTTTAATGCTGAAAACTGCATTACAATGTGCATTTTTATATACAAATTCTTACTATTTTTTTTAAATTTGCCTCTAGTATCTTCATTTCTAACCTAGTATATAGAGGTTTTTAGTTTTGTAAATACTTATTACATGCACTGTCCTAGTAAAAGTTGGTTTAAAATGCACTCTTTGTGACCCAAAACTGACCTGCTCTTCACAACTAAAACTGCAGTACTTGATTGTATTGACAAACATCAATAAAACTTATTGTATAGAGGTGGGCTCAGCTGTGCTTTGTCCTGGGACTTGCTCTGTTTATTTCCACCTCAAATCTCCTCACTCATCCCCAGCAGATTCCCTCACTAATGTCTTTATGCAAAAAGTTACTGCATGTTTCTTGTGATTTCTGTCTCCAGAAATTCAGTTTTAGAAAAGGTTGAAACCCAGACCTTCCCAGCCTGGTGATTATTCATTTGAGGGACTCAAGTTAGGGATTCCTTCCATGTTTTTTTTTTCCATGATTTCTTTATCCTACATCACACACCTTGTGCACGGTCAACCTCCATCCTGAGTGAGTCAGGAACACTCAGGACTGGAGAATCACCTGCAAAGCACCTCCACAGGCTCACAGTCCAAAGAGGAGAAAAACAAATCATCCTCCTGCTGTTCCTGGGGCTCCCAGCAAATTCTCTGGTCTCTGCACCATCACCACATGCTGGATTCCAGCACCTGAACTCCTTCCACAGGCTGAGAAGGAAAAGGGGCCTTTTCAAAGGCTCTCCCTGCAATGCCCAGTGTCAACTCACCCTTGGACCAAGAATCACTCCTGGTCCTCTTGATACAACTTCATGACTTGAGTGAAAACACAGGAGCAGTGGCTACTTAACAAAGATAACTGAGGGGTTTTATTTCTTTCCAAGGAAATTAAATGGTTTAGGAGACATCTAAATTCTGGCCCAAAGAGCTCTAGTCTTTAAAAAGGAGCTCTCTGCTTGTCAGGAGTTCCAAACATTTAAAATTATAAAGCTGCTTTAAAAGAAAAATATCTTCTTTTAAATAATTCCATGAATCTGGTTGCCTCTCTGGCAGAATAATGTGGAAAACCTGGTACTTTACAGCTCAAATCTGCAGCACAATACAAAAATATACAACAGACCACAATTCCACATGTTCCCAGGACAAGAACCCATTTATACAAGGAAAACCCATTATAGCATCACACAAAAGACTGGCACTTGAAGGAAGCAGACTACAGGGAAAACTAGAAGGACCTGTGGCAGCCAGATTCCCACATGTGCATGCAGCCTGACCCAGCCACCACGTGCTGACACCACCGGGGAGCACAAAGGCCACTTCCCAGTGTCACAAGACATACTGGAGAAATAACAAGAGTTACACTGGCACATTCAAGTTCATAAACATTTCCATATGATGACTTTTTGTTTTCAATTATTAAGAAGCTTCCAACCCTTTCTAGACGTGCCATTCCCAAGCTGTTTCTCCCTTTTCGACCAGCTCCACTAGGAAAAGGTTTTGAATGTAAAATTCTGGAACACAGCTGTGCTAGAATGTTCTTGGCCACCAGCAGCAGCTTCTTTTAAACATTGATGTCCCCAATTAACCTACCTTTCCCTTTAATTTTGGGGCAATTTTTACCAAGTACAGAGGCTGAGACTGTGGTAAGTTAACTCCTGCATCCTGCTCAAGTCCCTTTTGTGACTGCAGCAGAACCAGGAATTGTATCCCTGTATCACCTCTACTCCCAGATTTGCACTCCACAGGAGCTGGACTCTGATGATCTTTGTGGGTCCCTTTGGATTTGGGGTATTCTGTGATTTGAACAGGAATCTCACTTGGTGCATACACACACAGGATGCAAGGATTAGGAACACGGGAGCAGCCAGAGTGGCTGCAGCAGAGTGACAGCAGCTGTGCAAGGGGACAAAAAGTGCAGCAGGTGCCTGCTGGATCACAGGGCCAAGGGCACAGGAGGAGCAGCAATTAGTGACACCCTCTCCCAGCAGGGACAACCAGCCAGCTGGGATTGTCTGCAGGCATCAAAGGTCTCTCATAGAGCCATCAGCAATGCAGAGAAATCCCTTCTGCCTTCTTTGGCCCTTCTTATTCTGCCTTAAAGGCAAAAAACCTCTCTGGGAAATCTGTGCTCCATTATCCTAACTCAGCACAGGGTGACAACCTGGGCCACCAGGCCTCTCTGGTGACTCCTGTGACATCCCTTATCTGACCAGCTGAGAGTGACCTGCTGCTGTACCAGGGAGACTCCCAAAGCCACTGGACAAGCCACTGACCACCAAAACACAGCCCACAGACACAGGAGCAGAGGAAAGCAGGGAGAAAGTCCACGTATTCAGACACCTGTCAGTAACTGCAATGACAAATGGCACAATGGTGGACAAAGCGAGCAGCAGAAATCCTATGGAAAATGAGACACTCCTGTACACTCAGGGGAGCTGCACCCACTGTCCAAGTGCAGCCCCTTCCCAGCTGATCCATGACTGAAGGGGATGTCCCCTCTTTCCCAAGCTGGCTCTGGCTCCCAGCTCCCAGCAGCAGGCACTCTTCCCTGTGAGGCTCGCTGGCGTCGGCCGATGGCGCGGATCCACCGCTGGGTCTGACCAGAGAAGCAGAGCTGACCATCCCTTCGCCTTCAGGAAGGCCCTGGAGCTGCCCCAGAGCTCAGAGCCGCTGGCAGTAGAGTTCATGGAGGCTCTTGGCCATCCTCTGAGTCTCCTGGAAAGCCTCACAGCTCTGCTCCCAGCTCGGGGGCACCTGCTCCTCCCCGTAGTAGGCCCCGGCGATGGCCCCCGCCATGGTGGCGATGGTGTCCGTGTCCCCCCCCAGGGAGATGCAGTAGATGATGGTTCTCTGCAGGGCGTTGTAGTGCTCAGGAATGTCAGGATCAGTGTCCATGCAGCGCAGGAAGGAGTAAATGGCAGTGGGCACAGAGCGCAGCGCAGCGATGCCATTGCCTGGAACACACCCCAGCATCACCCTCTGCCCGTCCTTCCTTTCCCCTTCCTGCTGCAACTCCCTGTTGCCAGTCACTTTCCATGGATTTTACCAGGAAAAGGTGCACAAGTTTGTCCCTCAAAAAGCCCCCAGCTCCCCAGTACCACTCATACCCTACAGAGCAATTCCCAGTAACCCCAGTATAGTCTGGCCATACACACCTACTCATTCCCATTCAATATGATGACCCAATAGCCCCTAAGGTAAATTTTCCTTAGCAGGATATTTTTTTCCTATCAATACATTGAGGAAATCACTGGGTTGAGACTCAGAATTCCTGACTGGTGAGCACAGGCCACTTTTCCACAGCATATTCTGTGCCTGACAGGCAGCACAGACTGAAGAGGAGTCTGGGGGAAGACACATCTAAGCAGGCTTGCTGAGTTAGTCCTGCTTCCAGCTTTCCCAGTGCTTGTACTAAGAAAGGTACTCACCCAACTCAAACAATACATCTGCTTTGGGAACACTGCTGAGCTCCAGAAATTCCTTGATTTTCTTCAGACGCCTGGAAAACGGTAAATCCTCAAATCCCAGCCTGCAAACAGAGAGTGCAATAAAGAGGAGAGAACATGAAGAGCCAGAACACACAGCAGGGTTGGGGCTGCCCCCCAGCTACTCACGCTCGAGCATCACTGAGAGACTTGTCATCCGCCTCCACATGCTCCATGTGGCTGATGAGCTGCTCCAGGAAGGCTTCCCTGCTGAGCCCTTCCTGCAGGGCCAGGTGCACAGCCAGGGCCTGCAGGATGGCCCCGTTGTAGCCCAGGGAGTTGGCGTGGGTGAGCTCCGCGCTCAGCTTCGCAAACTGCCGGAGAAACCACGGTGTCAGCAAAGCTTCCTGGGACGCCCCCCTGGCAGCAGGGACACCCAGAGGAGCCCAGAACATTCCGTTACCTTCTTGACATCCTGGACATCGGAGTAGACAAGGGAGATGCCGGCCACCCTCATGGCCCCGCCGTTGCCGTAGGAGCCCTTCCCGTTGAACTGGGCTCGCGCAGGCTCAAACACGTCGCTGCACTTGGGGCTCAGGAGCTTCTTGAAGACGTTGACCACGGCCATCCCATAGCCCCTGTTGGGCTCCTTCTTGTACTCCTCAGCAAACCTGGTGTGGGCAGGGGCGAGAACACCCGGGGGTTTGGTCTGTTACTGGGGTTTGTGATTGGATGAAGCCTCTGGCTACAGTGAATTAATAACACACACGTAAATCAGTGACAGCCAGGGCTCAGGGATTCAGCTCTGTAGGGAAACAATTCCCAAAGAACAGTGTGAAAGAAGGATGTATAAATATCACCTTCCATTACCCACTTGTTTCCCTCTCAACTCTGCCTCAAAATAGAAGCAAACTAGAAACATTTCCGTGGGTCACAACCACAAGGAAAGTCTTTTGTTCAAGTTCAATGGAAGAGTTTTCTAAACAAAGAAATGCTTTCCCTTAAGTGGAACCAAATGCTCCCAAGGCTAGGGATTCAACAGGGAAACAGATCATAAACAGAATCAGGCTGAGCTCACTCCAATTCCCTCACTAAACTAAGGGCAATACAAACATAAATAGCAACAAATAAACATGAAGAGAAATGTTTCTGGAATCTCCAAGCATTCTCCTCCCCAAAGGTGAACACACACAGGGCTGAGAAGCAGCAGCACTGCCCTGTCAAGGCAGCTTCCGACTCCACACTGAAGCTGATGCTGCTGCACAGTCCGAGGTGTGGCAAAGCAACACCAAACTAAAGGATCAACCACCTCTTCCCTAACCTTTTCCCCTCCACAAATCAGTAATTCAATTAGTCTGCCTCAGCCCCTGTCCCCTTCCACAGACAGGGATGGTTACACCTTCAGGAAGCCTCATGCTCACCTCTTGGCCATGTCAACCTCATCGAACTCCCGCTTGGCCAGCAGTGACTGCACCACCGACCTGCTCATGGCCGTGTCGTCCGTGTAGGGCAGCGACTCTGCAAGGGGAGGGCAAACAGTGACACCAGCAGCCAGGGCCAAACTGCTCCTGCCCTCTGCACCACCACCCTCATCTCCAAGGCCTGACTGTCACAAGTTGCCTGGAAAAGCTGTGGCTGCCCCATTCCTGAAGTGTCCAAGGACAGCTTGGATAAGATTTGGAGCAACTTGGGACAGTGGAAAGTGTCCCTGCCCAGGGCATGGGGTGGAACTGGATGATCTTTAAAGTCCTTTCCAAACCAAACCAGTCTAGAATTTAAATTCCCTGGCATTCTGAGCTTGACACTGCCATGGTTGTCAGAGTAAGGAGACACAGCCAGGGAGCTGCATCCACAGCTATAATGACACAGAATGTAGTTTGAGATTAGTAAGAGCCAGGAGAAAATGTCTGAGATGCAAACACATATATGGACAAGCGAGTCAGGCCAACACAGAATCACAGATTTCCAGGATGGTTTGGGTTGGAACAGCCCTTAAAGCCCATCCTGTTCCACTCCCTGACATGGGCAAGGACACCTTCCACTATCCCAGGCTGCTCCAAGCCCTGTCCAATCTGGCCTGGAATCCAATCCAATCTGGCCCATCCAGCTTCTCTGGCCACCCTGTGCCAGGGCCTCCCCACCCTCACAGGGAACAATTCCTTCCCCATATCCCATCTAACGCTGCTCTCTGGCAGTGGGAAGCCATTCCCTGTGTCCTGGCACTCCAGGCCCTTGTCAGTAGCCTCCATCTTTCCTGCAGACTCCCCTCAGGCAATGGAAGGCTGTAATGACTTCCTAAGAGTTAAACAACAGCTATTCTCTCATTCTTCTCCTCAAGTTTTGGTACCTCTGCTCCCTGCTGACAGCCCAGCATTGCCACAGCCATTCCCAGCACACTCCACCTCAGCTTCCCTGGAGTAGGAGAAGCCTGGGCTGAGCACAGCAAACCACGGGCCCCTCTGCACCAGCAGTGTCCCTAAGGAATCCCTAGGGAATCAGGAGTGGGTGCTGAACCCCCACAGCACAGGGGCACAGGACAGAGCAGGGCAGGGACAGCCAAGACAGGCACAGCAGATATGCCCCACAACCAGGTGAGGGCTAAGGACTGGGGGCGCTTTGGGAGGGCAGTGGGGTTGGGGATTCTGCAGGTTGGGCACACCCCAGAACCCAGCCCTGGGAGTGCTGAGGGGGGAGAGACACACACAGACCCCAAATCCCAGTCCTGGGGGAGCTGAGCGAGTGGGACACAAACACCCCAAAGCCCAGTCCTGGGGTGCTGAGGATGGAGGGACACATGCACCCAGTCCTGAGGATGGAGGCACACACACACCCCTAATCCCAGTTCTGGGAGTGCTGAGGGAGTGGGACACACCCCCCCAGTCCTGGGGAGTGTCGATGTCTAACCCGAATCTCTGGGGTGCCGAGTGCCGCGCACAGGGGGCCGTGTGAGGGGAGGACCGGGGGTGTCCCCGCCGCCCGCCGCGCTCCCTCACCACGCACCTCCACGTGCGCTCCCCGCCGCCTCCCCTCCCTCCTCAGGCGGCGCCGGTTCCAGCCCTTTGAGGAAACTCAGCAGCTCCGGCAGCTTCACGACGCTCCTGCCTTCGAAAACAGCTCCCAGGCAATCCCCCAACAACGCTCCGGCCAAGCAGCCCCTGAACCGAGCGAGACCGGGCCGGGGCCGAGCCGGGAGCCGCCCGGGCCCTGAGGCCGGACCCGCCGCCGCCATCTCGCCGCGCCTTCTTCCTCCGGGCCGCCAGGGGGCGGTGTGTGCGGAAGCTCCGAGGGCGCTGCCCCGCACACCGCCCCCTGGCGGCCCGGAGGACCGAGGTGCCGCCAGCACACCCGTTTATTGCCTTAATCCCTGCTGGAATCCAGATGGATTCAATCACCGCGGATGACAACTGGGGACAGGCCCTTTATTGTTTATAAATCTCCTCGGAGCGCGGGAGGCTGTAAACATCATCCAAGGGCCAGACAATTATAAAACAAACTAGGAGGAGAATTCCATTCTCCCCAAACGCGACGCAGATGCCGCTTTTCCTCGCTACGGAACTGAATCGCCGGGAGTTTTCTCCTCCCTCTCCCGCGCTTGCACAATTCCCGGCGCTCTAAGTCAGCTCCTGCTGGCCCTCCCTTGGCAGGTTCCTGGTGCGGCTGACAGCGTCGACTTCTGGGTCGAATTTCTCCACAGGGATCACGAGTTTTCTCCGGGTGTCCATGCACTTCTTGTCCAGCTGCAGAGAGTTGGTTTTGTAGCCGATATCGGTCTGAATGCGGTGAAGTTGTCGGTAAAGAGCGTCCAAGGCGTCCCTGGCAATGAGCAGAAAGGGCAGGAGTTGGGATCAAGTGCTGTGTTGCTTCCCAGGAATGGGCTCCCCCAGGGAATGGTCACAGCCCCAACCCTGCCAGAGCTCAAACAACATTTGGAAAACGCTCTCAAGCACAGGGTGGGACTGTTGGGGTTTCCTCAGGAGTTGGTCTCAGTGATTCTCGTGTGTCTCTCCCAACTCAGGATATTCCATGATTCTAAACTGGACAGGAAACACCCAACTTCCCACGTTCTGGCAGCATTTGGCCCTGTACAAAGAGCAAACCCCTCGGATACTCATTGTTTGGGGCGGTGAACAGCGAGCCCACACACTGCTCTGCGAGGGCAGCAGAGATGTGCACCCAGGCAGCTGCCAGCCCACAGCAGCACTTCTGTTCCTCCCCTGTCACTCTCTTTTCTGTCCCTTTTGGAACAGTCAGGGCCTGGATGAGGTCAGAGCCACGCAGGGGCTGTGGGAGCCCTATCCCCCTGTGCCTGCACCCCGCAGCCACCAAGCCCCAGCACTGCTGCCCCTCGTGAGCCCCAGAGCAGGGGCACCAGCGGCAGCTCCCTCAGGGCAGTGCCCGGGCAGCAGGACACTCACTGTGACTCTGTCCTCTTCTGCTGGAGCGCGCGGATCGTCCCCTCCAGCTGCTGGACCTCGTCTGTCAGCCCGAACTGAGCCTGCAGGGGGAGGGCACAGCACTTTAACGGGGCTCTGGCAAAGGGCCCCTCCTTTCCCTGTCGCCCAGCCCGGCCACTGTCTCCTTGCTCCGCTGTGTGGCTGCTGCTGAGCTGCTCCAAGAGCCGTGCGGCCGCTCAGAGCGCCCGCCCGCTCCGCGGCTGCAGGGGCGGTGCCCGCTGAGGTACCTGGTCCCGGCACAGCTCGATGTGCGGCCGGTACGTGCGGGTCTCCAGGCGCGTGTGAGCCACTTTCAGGTCCAGTGTTCTCTTGCGCAGCTCCTCCTCCAGCTGCCGGATCTCCTCCTCCATTTCAGCGATCTCCTCCCAGGTCTAGGGACAGACACCTGTGCTGAGGGACAGCCCAGGACACAGCCTGGGCAACGGCCCCCGTGTCTCTGGGAGGTTTGCTGTGTGGGGATACATTTTACTCAAGGGCTTCTGAGGACTGAGTCCTCTGCTTCCACATGGACCGGCATGGTGCTGCTGAGATAAAAGTGAAATAAAAAGGCCCAACCCTGGCAGTGCTGCCAGGCAGTGCCAGAGAAGCACTTGTGAGATGTGGGATACTGCTGGGATCATATGTGTGCCACTGAACAGCAAACATGTGGAAACTACACTCAGGCCAAGCTGCTTTCCATGTAACAAACAGCCTTTGGGATTCCATTCCCAGCCAGGGTTGTAGTTGATGACCAAAGAAACCACACTTACGTTCTTCTCCTGCCATCTCAGCTCACTGAGGGCTGATTCCATGTCTCTCATCCTCTTCCTCAGTGCAAACTCGGTAGCTATACGCTGAGCATCCAGCTCATTGTTTGTCTGAGGAGACAACAGCTCCAGTCACATATGGCACATATACTCCTGGCTGTGCCTGGAAGGTTGGGACAAGCCCAGGAGCAAAACCAGCCAGGTCTGGCTGCTGCCACATGTGTGCAGGTCACGCTCCCTCAGTAGCCAAAAGGCAGGGGGCAATGGACAGGGATGTGTCCTCCAGCTTGCTGAGACTGCTGCAAGCTCTGCAAGCTCCTCCTTGAACCAGGAGGGCAGCTCCCAGACAGACCCAGAGGCGTGCCTGCCACTCTCCCACGCCAGAGCCAGAATGGCAGCACAGATTCCTGGCCAAGGGAGCAGTTTACCTGGGCAATGGTAAGTGTGATCGCTCCTCGGAGATCAACTGAGGCACTCATTTCTGCCTCAGCACGATCCTTGTTGGACTGGCTGATCTGTTCCCACTCAGGAAGTGCAGTTGTTCTGTGAACAAATCAGTTGTGAAAATAAACTGAGTGTTTGCAAGACATTTTAAAGGAACCACCTGCTGCAGGCCAGGATGGCAGCACAAAATGATTCTGGAAAAGCTGGGGGTCAGAGACTGAACCCCACCAGGCCCAACATCTGCTCCACCCAGGGACACATACAAACCAGAGAAAGGAATGCCAGGCAAGTGCAAATGGGCAGCAGGTCCCCCTGAGCTGTGCCAGAGGTGACACCACACTGCTGAGTGCCATCTACAGCCAGGAGGGAGGGAGGCAGGGCACCTGGCCCCTGCTGGGTTTGTGGTGACAATTTAGCTACCTCCCAAAAGTCTGTGGCTTCCCCATGCCACAGCCAACTTCTGTTCTGAGCTCTCTCCAAAACTGTAACCCAGCAAGCCTGGACACAGCATGGAAGGAAAAAGCATCCAGGGCTCGGGGCAGGTTTGGCCTCCCGAGGACAGATTCCTTCCTTACCCGTCTGGGATCCGTGTCGGGTTGACCTTGAAGGAGATGTTGCCCGAGGTGACGTTGAAGGACAAGCACTGGCGATCAAGTTCCAGCGCCTCCACCTTGTGCCGGTGGTCACAGCTCAGCTGCTGACGAGCTTCCTTCAGGAGGCTGTGGAGAGCCAGGCTGGAGTCAGCGGGGAGCAGGCCCACGGCAGGGGCAGCTCACAGTTCCCAAAGCCTTCATCACCACGTCAGTCACCTCTGTGAAACGAATGATGAGCTCCCACCCTCCCTGGGAACTGGGCCCGACCTGCCCAGCACTGCCTGGCTGCCCCGGGCTCTGCGCTGGTGTCGCCCTGGAGAACGGAGCTCCAACAGATTCCCACAGAGCACCAGGGCCCGGGAGCTTTAACACCTCGTGGCCACTGATTCCTAAACCAAGGCAGGTGGCACAAGAGATCTGGGACAAAATTTTCCAAAAGGTGTCTCCCTTGAGACATCCTGCCCTGCCAAACCCCAGACCTTGAAAATCACCCAAGGTTCCTGTGTGGTTCCCTGCCTGCCTGCCCACCTCAGTGTGGCATTAGAGGCACATTAAGCATCTGGGGCCAAGCAAGAAGAGCAGAGTCATTGGCCAAAAGCTGTCACTCCTCACCAGAGCTGTCTGAAGGCTTCATCCACTCTCTTCTGCAGCTCTTTCTTGGTTTTCTCAATCACCTTCACCTCCCTGAGCAGCTCCTCTTCCACAGGATCTCTCACCACATCAATGTCACGACGGCTCTCACGGAAGGTCAGGCACTCAATGGCAACATCCAAACACAAGTTCTTTGCCTGGAGGGCATTTTCTGCTGCCTCTTTCACCTGGAAGAAGCAATCAACCAGGTGTGTGTGGAATCTTTTAGGGATGGGAGAGAGAAAGGAAGTGGAACCCACCCATACCATCATTAAGAGGGACTCACATTGTCTGTGTTTGGAGTTCTGAAACCTTTTATTGAGTCTGGAATAAAAAACACCTTAGACCTCTACACCTTCCATTTGCTTTAGGAATCACACCTTGCTGGAGGATAACAACTCCAGAAGCAGCAGCAGCCTCTTGGTTTAGAACTCACAGTATCAGAGATCTCCCACTGCTCTTCTGGATTTAAATCCAAACATTTTTGAAGGATGGTGTTAACCTATTTCTTATTATCCTTCAGAGCTTTATAAAAAGTCCAAACAAAAAAGTCCACCCAGAAATCCAAACAGAAGCATGCAATACACAGCTGCATGACATGGCTTGGCTCAGCCAAGAACAGAGTGGTTTGTTTTCCAGGAAGTCATTCCATCAAGTATGGATCTCAGTATAAAATATAAATATATATATATAAAATATATCTAGTGAGAAGTCCCCCTTGAAGTCCAGATGGGCTTGCCCATTGCACAAGACAAGCCTCAATTATTTCACATCCCATGTTGAAAGTGTAAGTTCATTTCCAGCCATCTGTCTTCCCCAACATACTTTAGTTAAGGCATCAATTTCCAAATCTATCTCTGTGAGGCATCTGGCCAGGGCCTCTCTCCATCTGTCCACGCTGGTGATACGATCCTTGAGCTGGGTTCGGCTGCTGTGCTCATCCCATTTTGCCTGGAATTAGAGAAAAATGCCATTACTCTTTTTAAAACTGTAGCTGTGAATCTTGCTGAAGCTTTTCCCTGTTTCCAGGACTGACTGAGCCTCTCACAGGAACACAACACGTTGCCATTTGGTCTCACAGTCATTTGCACGAATGCAGAGCACAGAGAACAACATGAGTGGCAGTGGAGGTGAGAAACACGGGGGTTTCGTGACAGTACAGATGCACCATTGCAGGTGGGTGTACAGGGACTAAATGTCCAGATTTAGCATGTTCTGTACAGGTAAAGCCCTTTATTCCCTCATCCATACACCCAAGTCTCTCACTGGCCCCTCAGCCCACTGTCCACAAAGCAGGAGCAGCCCCTGCCAGAGGACTCACCTGGTTGCCGGTTTCATTGCGGAGAGCTCGTCCTTCCTGCCGGATGTGATGGGAATTGAAACGCTCCTGTTCAGCGTCGGCCGAGATGAGCAGGGAGTTGTTCTGCCAGTCCGGCAAGGTGAAGCGCTGGCCCGGCTTCACACTCAGCGAGGCCATCTCGCTGAACAGGTGACTGAAAGGGAGGGGGAGATTTATGTGTTTATTCAGGGAAATACACCCAAAACGGAGCTGCAGCCAAAAACTACAGAGCTCTTCAAGGGAAAGGCAGCAGCAAGCTGTAACCTGGCACCTGGCCTGTCCTTAAAATGAGGGAGCCATCCTCTGCCCTGGGCCAGGGGAAAAACCCTATGCACCTGTCCCACGTGTCCCTCCCTAGGAATGGAGCTGTTTACAGGGACAAAGA
>VZRX01012771.1:32194-65877 GCA_013398075.1 Notiomystis cincta
CCAGAGCCCTTTCCCATTTCCACAGCAGCCATCCTGCCCCAGGACAGCTATGGGCACGTCAACGAGCTCTTGCATTTTAAAATTTGTTGGGTTTTTTGTTTTGTTTTGGTGTTTTTTTTTTTTATTTTTATTTTTAAATATTTAAAATGCATTAAAATACAAAAAAGACCAAAAGAAAATGGTTTTCTGTCCTTGGATGTGCCTGGTGCCTCCCTCTACATCCCCCCACCAGACCAACACCTCCATCTGCTCCTTGCTTTGGGAATAAATCAAAAGGATGCAAGTATAAATAAAGTATCCACACATCTGCATTTCAAAAAAAATTTATTTTTCAAATGAATACAGTTCGTTTACAATACACTCAAGTTGATGGTATCTATAGCCAGCAGAGATCGATGACTGCTGTGTCCTATACACAGTCGTACAGAGGTTACAGATGCCTACGAGAGGGAAGGAACAGTGAAAGAAGTCGACATTTTACTGTGCTGGAAGGAAAGCAACTCTTGCAACAGGTAGAAAATTTTGGCAAGAACAATTTGTCCGGAAAGGGAGAAGGGGCAGAGGACACGGCTTCTGCTTAGCAAGTACATCTCAAACACCGACACGTTCCCTCCCACCCCGCACGGCTGCAGCCCACGGTACAAAGAGGCACACATGGTCAAGATGGTTAAGTAAAAATAAAGGCTTTTACCAGTTTGTTTGCCCTCCATCTACAATCTATTTGTGCAACGTCTCAAGTCACAGCTCTGCTTTACTCTTGAAACATTTCCCTTTTGCTTCGAAAGCCCCCAGGACCTTCACGGTGGGAAAACATTCATGCTCCTGCCAAAGCAATGGGATACCAAAACAGGGGAGCAGTTACCAGCATATGAGAAAGAGCAGACACATGGGAGGGGATCAATCCACTGGACTGGTTTATTAGAATTTTATTCAGAAAAGGAATCCCAAACAACATGATTTTTTTTTTAAAACAACTTAAACACATGGTATTAAATACACAAAATTTCTCTGTGTGATATTGCCTGCAGCAGTCTCCAAAACTAACACAGCTCACTGGCCAGTGATGTTTATGGCACACACAAAGCCACCTGAGCCACCTTCTTCTGCAAATCCTTTGATATTGGCTCAGAACCAAATGCTGCCAATTCCTGTGAGAGCTCTGAAGTAATCCCTGCTGACAGACAATGTCTTGTCCTTGATCACACACCTCCAGCCAGGTGATCAGCCCAGTTTTTCCCCACCATGAGGCTACCTGGGGAGCTGAACTGCTTACACCAAGGGAGGAGACAAGAACAACAGGCAGGAGGGTCTGTACCCTGTGAGCCCAAAGTGTCACCACTCCCCTGGAATGCTGATCTGTACACCAGTGCCTGTAAAACCAACATTTCCGACCCAAAACTCGCTCTGCCCGCCCCACTGCTGTGCTGCAGCTCGCTTTTCACACCTGCCTGCAAACAGACACCAAACACAACGAGCTAGAAGCAGGTTTTTCTACAGGAAAACAACATGTAGTTGTCTCAAGGTGAGATTCAACACTGAAAAACTGCAAAAATGAGAAGATTTCACTGAAAAACAGAAATCAAGTTCAAAAAAAAGCCAACACTACAGCCACAGGAGAGAAGTGATGCACAAAAGCGAGTACCCAGAAGAAGCCATTCTGCACTGCAAAGTTGCCAGAAGCCAAACTCCATCTCTGGCATTCTTCCTCTCACCAAGTTTTGTTGGTGTTCAATTATCCTCACTACTTCAGGAGCAATACTTAAAGTTTTCACTCTGCTGGAACACCATCAGGTTCCAAAACTTCCAAAAGTTCTTTAAATTCAGCATTGCTCCAGTGGGCATCACTTTGCTATTACATCTGAGTGGACACTACCTACCAAGACATGTATTTTCTATCAAAGAAACTGGTTTTGAAGATATTTAAGAGATTTGCAAGTGTAAGCAAAATGAAAGTTTGTTAGTAACTATTTTAAAAGCTAACTTTTGCACACCTGTACTGAAATGGGTTGTGGATCCATGATTTATGGGCAAGCATGGCCCTAAACTCAACATACAGCCATATTTTTGTGTTGCTAGATAGTGTTACAGCATTATTTCTCCAACTGCCAAATGTGTTTGAAAGACCTGTGTAATTCTCAGCAATGATAAAAAAACCCTTTCATTTAAATAAACTTGCCCTCTGAGCATGTTTTACAACAAATGGGTTAGTTTAAAGAAAGCAAGATGGCAAACACAGGACTGACCCCAAGGGGGTTTCAGCCTCAGGCAGAGCTGCAATGGGATGGGAGGGAAGAGCTCCAGCTCCCAGCAGGGATGGGCTCCAAAAAACTGGATTCACTGGAAGATGCAAATGTGCAAGAAGTGCACAGGTTTGTACCATGAAGTTACCACTGTCACCACAGGTCACCCTCAGATCAGCCAGTAGCTCGCTCTTGTAAGGTGATGTGAATCATCACAAACATTTTCTAGATGAAAAATGAGGCAGAATCATTTTCCCCAGGTCAGAAAGGGAACCTGCTTCAGAGCCAGCTGGTTCCAGAGCTCCTGGCTGGACAACTCGCCAATGTCTCAAAACAGCTTTGAATAGAACCTGTTGGAAAAGCTCTTCCATTTTGGTCTGAAAATCCACTTTTTTTAGCAGCTTAAAGCCCAAACTGGCATCTAAGCACAGAGGTGCTTACTTCTGCTCAGTGCAGTGTCTACCATGGCACCTGGGGGCAGAGGATGGGGGACTGTTCCTCTTTCCACACGATTCTGTTCCAGACATCGCCACCCGCGCTGTTGGCAAACTGCTTTTTGAACACATCTGTGACTTTTAATCCTCACCTCCACGTTCCCACTGAGTCAGAGCTTTGCACTGCTCCCCCACATTCACTGGACAACATTCCCCATGTCCCTGCAACCTCTGAATGGGTGGGGAGGGGAGAGGCAATGGAGTGTATGGAAAGCTGCAGGAGCACAGTAAAGAGCGAGGACATCACTGAACAGGCAACATTCAAAGAAAGGCAGAATTAATGATTCTCATCAGATAAACATATCAAGGTTAAATTTTATTTTAAAAAATTGCAAGTCTACCAGGAAGTAGGTTTATTTGATGACATTACTCTCTTATTTTAAAAGCTCCTCCTCTCTGGGTAGTTCTAATTCACAAATAATTCAGGGCTCGCTTTGATTAAGTAATTCAACACAAAACCAACTCTGACCAAGGACTTCAAGCTTTAAAAACAGTTCAAGAAAAATACTAAGCATCCTACCAATGCAAATACAGGCTTTTCCAGCTCTGTTCCTGGTCAGAAAAAGGCACATACTTGCTCTCAGTGAGTTCAAGTCCAAGACGAACAGTTCAGGACACCCAAGCTCATCAATGTCCCTGAAAGGCTTGAGCTGATCACAGCTCACCTGACACCCACCCACCTCCTACCCAGTCCTTTGTTTCTACAGGCTTCTGTCACCATCCCACCCCCACCCTCATGTCCAGAGCTATCTGTGCTCCACACAGCCACAGCATCCTCAACATGGCTAATTCCACCCAGGCAGTGGAGGGAGAGAGACCCTGCTCAGGGAATGGGGAGGTAGGTAAGAGCTGAGTAAGAGCAGAGCAACAGCAGTGCTACAGCAAAATGACCTCTACACCTGCCTGCTGCTGTTCCTGGGAGCCAGGCACGCCTCTGGGCAACCAGGAATCTCTCAGGGCATCTGTGTTGGACAGAAGGGCCATATATTGCTCACAGAACCCCTTGGGTTGGTGCTATCTGAACCAGCAGACCCACTGGAAGCTGCATCTCTTTCACCCAAGTAAGGGATTCCAAGGTTTGGGTAAAACCACAGTTTGAATTCAGGGGCAGCTGCCACAGGCACTGCCACCTGCTTGCAGCACAGTCCTGGAGAAGGAGAACAGGCACCCCTAAAAATATACAGGAACATGCTTTTCCCCTCATATATTAGTTTTTGAATTAGCAATCACAGAATGACAGAATAGTCTGGGTTGGAAGGGACCTTCTAAAGCTCATCCAGTCCAACCCCCCTGCTGTGACCTGAGACCTCTTGACCAGGTTGCTCCAAGCCCCATCCAACCTGACACCTTGGATGTTTCCAGGGATGGGGCAGCCACAGCTTCTCTGGGCAACCTGTGCCAGTGTTTCATCACACACATTGTAAAAAACTTATTATATCTAATTCAAACCGACCTCCCTCGGTTTAAAACCACCACTCCATATCCTGTGGCAACAAGGCCCTCCTAAAAGTTCACCCCCATTGTTCTTACAGGCCTCTTCAAGTACTGAAAGGTACTGAAGGAAAACACCAGCTGTCAAGTTTTGCTTTCTTATTTGCTAAAAGGAGGCAAAGGAGGCTCTTTGCTGCTTCTTCATTAGCTTCAATATTGTTTTGATTTCCCCACTTGATAATTTCTAAAGGAGTCTGAATAACTCCTACTGCACTCTGCTACTTTGAGTCTGCCCTTTATGCCTCTTCCATCTTTTTTCTTTCCCTTGTAGAGCTGCCCCAATGGCCACAGGATCTCAATGTCCCACAGGTTCTCCATCTCCTTGAGGAGGCCCTCCCTGTCCACCTGCAGCTGCTCCTTGTCGTGTTTTGGTTTGCTGGTTTGTTTGTTTTTTAATTTAAAGTATTTTAATAATGTCTATTTTCAGTGATTTGTTAGCTCTTATTTAATTTGGATACTTTAAACCATCATGCACCCTCCAATGACTGCAACAGAAACATTTTTAGTGGAATTAAACCTCGCATCTGGCAGCTCATGGACACCAAGGCAAGAGATTTGTGTCCAACAGAAAACTGCTTCATCGGGTGCAAGTTCATTCCTTTTGATAGAAAGAAGAGGCAGCAACTTCCTTCTCAATCTCAACAGGTTCACTATGACTAAATGTAGAGAGAAAGCAGTTGGGTGACAGGCAAGGGAGGGGATGGAGAGTATTGCTGCAAACAAGCTGATGGTGCAAGATTTTTGGCCCTTTTTAGTCTAAAAGATAGAAACAGCTACTACTAAAAGGGTCAGGAGACACAGTTTTGGCTCAGAATTTAGACTGAAAAATGCTTTCTAAACCCCAGCCTAGTAACACTGAGAAATTGGAGATATAAAATAATTGAACATCATGGCAAGCTTAAATACCAACACAGTGGCATTGGGCACTGTAATAAGACAAGAAAGTTGGTACAAGCTACAAGAGACATTGGATCATGTCTCGAACTTGAATCAGAAGAAATTACAGAGCAAAGAGAGTCAACTCGTGCCTGGGGAGCTGCAGCATCCCCTCAACAACGAGGTGTGGGCAACTCAGCAAGGGCACTGCCCAGTGCTGGGAGACTCTGAACCCCACGTATTTCATTGATGATGTCCAGAAGCTCTGCTTACTCCTAGAAAGTCTGGACATGAACATATTCCTGCAAAGAGACCACTTGGAATTACTCAGTGAGTTCTGTGGTTAAACTCTTGATATTCAAAAATATCCTGACATCAAGTTATTCCACATCTTAAATGCCCAACACTATAAACAGTAATAAAATGCACAAAATCATTTTAGTTGTAGAGAAACAAGGTACCTATGAAGCACTTGCCTACGGCGAGCGGGTTAATTGTCTCCTCTCAAACACGACTGGTTAAGCCAACTTTCTTTGGAGAAGAAAACCAAAACATTCAGAAACTTCTCCTGCCTAAAAAATAAGTGTTAAAAGCAACACACAGAGCAGACACACAGACCTATGAGCTGCACACAGACCACCAATAAATATACAGAAACACCACAACAAAGGACAAGGCTCATCATAAAAGAAAAGTCCCATAACTGCTACTCAGACCGATACCAAAGGAAAGGGAAGTGTTTTTTGCAGGCATGTGCAAGCACATTACAGTGTCATCAAAGCACAACTTTGCTATTATTATTACTTTATGCAGCATTACAAGGTTACTGAGGTGCAGTGTTTAATAGTCTAGTCTACAGCTTTTCCTGACTGCAGGAACGCTCACCAAACTCACCAGGGACCCACCCTGGCCGTGGCATCGCCCAGCCACCAAGCTGCTCCCATCCAGAGCGCCCAGCTGGGAGTCAGAAACCCACTGATCCATCCCAAACACACACAAGCCATGTGAGGACCAACCATCTCCCAGGCCATCCTTAAGACATCCTCCTAAGACACCTCTCAGTTTGTCTCCATCTTTGGGAATGTGCTTCCCCCAGGAGAAGACATCCTTCAGTACGGATCCTGTGGATTCCCTTGGGCACCAATCGTGTCCCCATGGCTTCTCCCACACCCCAAACCCCCAGCCCCCTCAATATGAAGAGGTAAATCACATGGACCAAACCCAAGCCAACCCCAGCCTACCAGCTGAATTTGGTGATCGCTCCTCAATGCCTCTCCCTCCAAAGGAAAACACCTTCCTGGTTATTCTTGGTCCTGACTCAGAGAAGCTGATGCTTGAAAGTACCTAAAAGATACCATCAAACACTTGGCATTTTCAATAATTTATCTTAAATTTGCAGCCACGTACAACTGGAAAATAAAAATCTACAGCACCATCTTCTAAAAAGGCACTTTCTGAGGACTGTCTTGCTTAAAAAAAAAAATTAAAAGTCACTCCAAGTTTTAAACAGTGGAACTGCTTTGTTTGAAAAGGACCCTACGGTAACAACCCGTGTCAGGTGAGGGGGTACCTCAGACAGGATGTGAAAGGCCAGGGTATGTGGGATGGAAAGTGGATGGAGTCTCCCCAACACCCTCATTCCTGCCAAACCAATGCTTTGATATTTTCCCTCGCACGCCTCTCCTTTACAAATTCCTTCCCCTCCATATGCACCTTTGCCTATTCAGGGGACAACAATTTGGGTTTTAGTGTCACGGAGATCAGGATTCTTTAAAGATTCTGCTCAGGAGGTAAAATGTAGGATCCTCTACCCATCTTGCTCATACCTCAACTACAGAAAGTACAAAATCTTCTACCAGCAGAAAGCATCAACGAGCTCAAGCTCTAACCACGATATTTTACAAAAACAAGGAGTGAATTGGCTAAGTGAAGTTTGATTTCAACATGTGCCAAACCAAAAATTATATTCCAAACATGCAGCATCAACCTAAAGTACCATCTTTGGGTAGAAAAGACAGACAGAAATCTTTCCCTTTGACACCTCTATGGAATTTTTCACTAGATCCAATCAACCTGCCAGTAGCAGCCACAAAACTCCACAGCACTGAAAGGGACAGAGCATCTGCCCGGCCTGACCAGAGACCACAATGGCCATTTAGAAACAACCACCTCTGAAAACTGAATTTCCAGGTCCAACATGCATAATCTGAGCTTTTGATTCCTTGGTTATAAAAGTGCTTTGAGTAAGGTTCTAAACCCTCAGTTCACAAAACGGGGAAAATACCAAAAGTGGACAAGATATGAAGAAAGTGTAAGATAAAGGGAAAAAAAAAATAAAAAAAGGCCTCAAGCTTGAGCTTGGACTTTCACCAGAGTGAAATTTAAGACTAGTAGAAAACCAGTATTTGTAGCTGGAATTTTTACAGCAGACTATATGGTATCTCATGTTGAGCATTTTATAGGACAAGTATTTGTACATGAAGAAGTGAAAATCATTTAGGACCAAGAGCATCTTGAAATAATTTGACTGACAACTTCCAGAAACCCATTTTACTCCTGAAAACCATTTCTGTGGCCAAACTTCCAAAAGAATACCGGAATGAATCCTATAAAAATAACTTTTGGACACGTGTAACCAGATGACACATGGAACAGTGACACAGCGATCCTGAGTCAAATGGCCACGGCTCAAGTCCCTAGAAAGGGAAAAAGGCGACTTACAGTGGAGTCACTCCTCCTGTTGGCAAATGTCGCAAGTTTAACGCCTCAACCACAAACATTCTGTGATTCTCTCCAGCTCTGGATCTAGCAGTGGCCAGGTGGGAGGTTTGGGCAGGGCTGGCTGGGTGAGGAGGGGCTCGGCCGGCAGCCCCGGGCCGGCGGTGCCCTGGGGCAGCTCCCGGGGATGCCCTGGGGCTGCTCCTGGCCCTGGGGCTGCCCCCACCACGGGAGCACTTAGTGGCACTTGTTCAGTACAAGTGAGGTCTCAGTGCAGTGCCTGAGGAGATGGGAACTGCTTTTCTCCACAGGCAGAAACCCGAGGCCGGTGTCTGCAAAGCAAGAAGAGCCATCAGCCTGTGCCCACGTCCCTCTTTGGACTATCCACAGCCAGCTCCCGGCCAGAGAGGGGGGGATCTGCTGTGCCACTCAAGATTTCCTCAAACAGCACATAAAATTTGAGATTTTTTTTTTTCTTTTTTAAGGAGAGCAGGTACAAAAATAAAAGAAATCCATATACTCTGAAAATATACTGGAAACTGCCACCACAGATGAGGTACCATTTATCCCGACCCCCCACCCCCAAACTGCAAACATCAAAATATATATGTTTTTAAACAAAAGAAGAATATCTGGCTATTTAATCTCAGTTAAAATGACAGCACCCTTTGTTACACTTGATATTTCACACCATTAATTCTCTTTTGAAAAAAACCCAAGATATCTAACTAACCTTGATTCCTTGCTTTTCTCCTCATTCCTTAGTGCAGTAATTGTCCATCTCCATTTAAATAAATATAGCAGCTACAGCATCATAAATGTGTGGCCCTCACAACGTCAGTAACTTGATATCGTAATACAAAGAAGTATCGGCACTTGACGTAGATATTTGCAAAACCAAGAAGAGAGATTAAAACTTCCAAATACTCTTCACATGAAAACCAGGTACAATGTTACCTTGACAACTGAAGTCACTTTGCCAATGAAGTTTTTCTTTAGTTTTTGGTGAAAGTAGTGAGCAAAAAAGCTTCTCAAATCCGAGTCACTGAGCGTGGGCAGATGAGAAGCGGCTTTGAAAGGAGAGTTAGAAGGCTTTGTAAAAAGGAATTTTCAGCTAAATGCCAGAAGTCCACAAGAACTCTTTGTAAAATAGTTGGTTTTTTTTTTAAAAAAAAAAGTTCTCTGTTTCAAAAGAAATTTCTGTATAAAGCTTAAGCTGAACCTTTTACAAACGGCACTGCTACTGAGAGAGCTTTAGGAGGAAAGTGTCAGGTCACAGGCTGGGAAAAACATCTGAGAGACCCACCGAGAAACCACCTCGCTCAAAGGGCTCGGTCACAGCCCCCTCCCTGCACCAGGTGTGTCCAAAGGCACTCACAGGGACAGGGTGCTCCGAGCTGGGACCCCCTGGCTCAGGGGATCCCCAACCCCCTGGGGCCTGCTGAGCCCCCCAGCCACCCCCTACCTTTCCCTCCGAGCACCCCCAGCCATGCCCACCTCCACCACTGTTTCCAGTGCAATTTTAGCTTTGCCAAGTTAGTCTTTTACCTTATTATCCTTGATTTTGAGAGATAAAATAGGTATCTACACCAGCTGTTAGTAAAGCTCTTGCAGACAGTGTTGTGAACAGCACTACGGACATTTCCATACAATAAACAAACGCACAAAATACAGTACTTGGTTTTCTGGCAGAAAAAAAGGGGGGTCATGCCTGGTGAAGCAAAATGGGCTCAGATTTTAGGCTCAAAATACAGTATATTGGCAAACAGCAGATTTGGTGAGAAGGAGGAGAGAAGCTACTTAGATCAACCAGGTTTTCATGTGAGAGCAGGTGGAGGTCGGGAGGGCTGGGATCACAGCAATGCCCATACAAACAGCTGCAGTAAATATACTATGAACCAGTGCAAATAAAAACAGTCAAAAATGCAGTTCACGAGTTTACAAAGTGCAAAACTCCCCAGTGCCCTCGTTGAATGAACGCTCGTCTCTGACATCTTAAACATTGGTTTTAAAGTGGAATGAAAGAGTCCCATTGGTTTTGTTTCACATTTCGGTGATTTAACATGTTAGAACTATCCCAGCCCTCTTTATTTGCAAAGTGAAATGAAGTTACCAATAACTTAATTTTAAAAGGAAAGTCACTATCAAAGAGGAAAAAAGCCTAAAAACTTTTATTAATTCCAGACATTTTACTGATGTCAAATAGGTTTAACTAAGCATGTAAAAACTGAGATCTTAATACAAAACCCTTTCCATTTAATTCAAATATGCTCCACATTTCAAAGCCAAAAATAAGGCCAATTCCTTTGTTAAATCAAAAGACTGCAGCAACGAGTAAAGCTTGCAGAAGTCTAGAAGCATTTTTTGTATTTTTTTTTTTGATTTAAAAAAGGAAAATTCAAGATTCCTTCTGACTATAAAACTTTCCTTTCAAAATTAAGGCTTTTACTTTGTCCTTTTAAAATCCTGGAGGTGTCCATTCTCCCACGGTCCGTGGTACAGACACTGTTTCAGTACAGCTCAATGGACACAGTTTTTCTTTAGAATGCTTATTGCACTAAAAGATAGCAAAACAAGTTGTCAGTTTCTTTTTTTAAAAATAAACATGATTACATTTCTAAAAAATAAAAGTTGATGTTGACCATATGTTCTGTAATAATTAAATTAAAGCATTATTATTACTCTAATAAATATAAAAGAAACAAAAGGAAGCTAAACTTCAAACACACATACATATGAATCACATTAAGGTGTGAGAGGCAGCAAGTAAAGTAGCAGGTTTCTTTTTTTTCCAAAAAGACCTTAGCTCTAAAGTTTCAGTTCTGGTGGTTACTGTATGTCATCCCAGAAAACCTGGGACATCAGATCTCACGTGAAGCTTCAACAGATTTGACTTGCCAGATAGGAAAAAATTGAAACTTTTGGACTAGGTAAAACAGCAGCTTTAGTAAATTCCCCCAGGGAGGCAAGAAGAGTTGGGTCACTACTGCCTGCACATGAACCACGAGCTTCTTGGATTGCTTTTGAAAGGGAACTCTTGGAGCTGAGAACTCCAAAGCTGTGAGAAAAGACACAAAGGCAGCCGTTGGCTAAATTAGGTTCAAATTATTGGATTAGTGTGCAAAACATCTTCCCCCCTCACTGTTTCCTAGCCAGTGCTGTACATTCCAATGCACTTGGATATGTTCACATTCGAATGCTCGATGGCAATACTGAGAGAAAGATTCCTCAATGCACGGGGGTTAAAAACTTATTTTCATTTTTTGCACACTTCCCTCCTCCAAACAATCACTGTGATTGTTCCTAAAAGGTGGTTTGTTTTTTTTTTTTTTTTTGTTTTAAATTACACAATAGATTTTAGTTTATTATTACTATTTTTTGTGGGTTTTTTTTGCAACAATAGTTGTGCTGCCGAGCAACTTGAGGTAAAGGCAGAAGAGGGTTAAACTACGAGAAATAATAATTAAAAAAAAAAATGATGGCGGTGCTTCCCCACAGGAGCCCGCCCCAAAAAAGCAGTTGGCTGGTTTCATATTGCATAATAGTGCTGTGTTCCTGGATGAAGTAAACAATCTTCCTCGTGTCAATTTAAGGGTGAGCCTCTCGCCCCTGCACAGCATCAGCTCCAGCACGATGGGAGGCACAGCCCCTAAACCAACCCCCTGGAAACATACATTGTATGTGGCTTAAGTTCTCAGTTCTCCTCTCGGTGAGTGTCTCCCGGGTCATTGACTTAAGCGAAGTACATCGTGCGTAAGGTGTCTTGGTGAATCTGTACAGCCTTCGCCAGGGCCTGCGGGTCTCGCCCGTTGCTCTGTCCTGACACGTGGCTCCCTTCAGCACTGCAGGGAACGAGGGAGAGACAGGCAGGGCTGTAAATTGTATTAATTAGGATCAAAAAGCTGCTTTTTTGTATCTCTTTGACAGAAGCGCTGAGGTTGGACATGACCTCTGAGATCGAGTCCAACCTGTGATGAATCCCAAGCCCACCGCCCAGCCCAGAGCACTGAGTGCCATGTGCAACTGTTCATTGAACACTTGCAAGGATGGGGACTCCACCACCTCCCTGGGCAGCCCCTTCCAAGGCCTGACCACCCTTTCCATGGAGAAATTCCTGCTGATGTCCAACCTGACCCTCCCTCCCCTGTCACAGCTTGAGGCTGTTTCCCCTTGACCTGTCCCTTGCTCCCTGGAAGCCCAACTAGCCCTGGCTGTACCCTCCTGTCAGGGAGTTGTAGAGACTGAGAAGGTCCCACCTGAGCCTCCCTTTCTCCAGGCTGAGCCCCCCACAGCTGCTACCCACAGGACTGACTCTCCAGACCCTTCACCAACACAGCACCAGTGACAGAACTGGACACTGAGAAAAATCAACTCTTGTATTCACCCAGCAACCTTGAGGCTTTTGAGAAATCTCTTCACCATGGCTGCTCAGCTTGTTCATCTAAAAATAAGCCTGTTATAAATACATTGATGGCTCGAAGGTTATAAAATATTTCTGACGTACAGAGTTAGATAAGTGGAAGCACTTAACGTTTGGTTCATTCATGACTACTCTGATCCTAAAGCAAAAAAATTAAATCTGTGGCTTGATTCCCTCAGACCACGTCAAAGTAATAACAAAATACTTCCGTAAACTGAATTATTTTCATCTGAGTGTTATTCAGTAGAATCCACCAACCCACTCTGGTCTGATGTAGAGCAGGAGCGATCTTAACATCAGCCCTAGAGTTAACAAAAACTCGAGAGCGAGACCAACATGAATCACCCATAGCCAGGTGGCTTTGGGCCTGGCAGCGGAGCAGAGCAGTGGAGACTAAACCCTGAGCACACCCTGAGATTCACCTGTCGTGTTCCTTGTCCACGAGGTGGTAGCGTGCTCTGAATGCCACCAGGTGAGCGTAGTAGGCGGGCGCGGGGATGGAGACGGAGCGGGTGCAGCGCACGTAGGTGTGGCACAGCTGGTACGTCAGCAGCTGCAGCTCGTCTGCTGTGAAACAGTTGTCATCCCACAGGACGTGGTAGTGGGAGGGACGGCTGGTTCCCTGCAGAGATGGGGATGGAGGGTCACTTCTCTGGGTTTTCGTTAAGTAAGTCACGGTTTGAGGCTCAGAAAGGGCTGTAATGTCAGGTCTAAATGTATTTAAAGATGAGTAAGTCTAACATACACATGATTGTGTTGCTCTAAATACTCTTGCTTGGATAAAACCCCTTCTACATAATCCTCATGATCAACATCTCCCAACATGACTAAACCAAAATTACAGAACCTTTTACCTACCTTCAATTAAACTGCTTCTAACCTAAGTGCTTTTACATCCTTCCAGTTCCTGAGCACCTTAATTGCAAGTAAGAACACTAGAAATCCAAGTTAAATCTTACAGTGCATCTGAACTGAGTAAATAGTTGTGTTCTAGCCAAGCTACAAGTCTCTCTTTTTAAAACAAATATATCTCAAGTATCAATTTAGTTGAGGTTCTTTATGCCTTGCTATGTTAAACACCATGGAGCTGCAGCTACACCCAGCATTTCTGCTTTAACTTCCATACAATTTTTTTTCCAGGGAGCCAAAAACCAGTTTGCTCAGACTCAGTGTAAAGGTTGACAAAAACCCCATTGAAATGATTCAAAACTGGAAAAGAAGTCATGCCCAGCCAACCTAAACAGAACTGATGACACTGTGGCCAGACTCACATGATAAAAATTTAAAGAGTAATATTATTTTTTTATATTTTAAGCAATAGCCTGATACAAGTAGTAAGATTTTTTTCAGAAATAACAGTGTTACAAAGTGACTTCTTTAAAAATAAACTTTAAAAAGCATCACTTACCATCAGTGCAAATTTAAATGTGCAGCAGAGACCACCAAACAAGTCATTCTCTAAGTCCCACAATGTTTTATCTCAGATAAAACCAATCTAAAAGAACATTTCCCTCCTAAATAACTGTTTGCAAACAGGTGTCACAAAAAGGAGAAACACAGCATGTTCTAAATTCATATTTACTTACACAAAGCAACCATACCTGTATTCCAGCATGGCTACAGAGGTAAAAATCAAACTCGTAGGGGTGTGTAATGTCTGTATCTACAGTTGTCCCAGCTGGAATATTGCCACTTCGTCCAACCTAGAGAAGAGGTTTGTTAAGTGCAGCCCCAGCTGTTTATACAGCTCGACTGTAATGAAAAATACAAGGTTCTATTCACCACTGGCAAGGTTTCGGCACATGAAGTGCCACAGAACTGTCTGGAATGTGCCTCTACATCAGCCTTGGAGGTTTGACAAGGACAGTGGATGGCTCTCCAGCACCTTACACAACACTGCACCTCCAGCACATCAGAACTTTCCAGCTCAGACTGAAGAGCTGCACAGATATTTGTCTTTAGAATTGCCAGCTTCGGTTTGGATTGACTGACTCAGAAAAAAGGTTCCACCATTTTGTACTTTCTTCTACTACAACTGCTGGAGATTGGTCCTGAGTAGTCACATGGACTTCAGCTCCAATGCAACATTGTGGGGGTTTTTAATGTACTCAAGGCCAATGATTTATCAATCAAAGGCCCCACTTCATCAAATCAACACTTCCCTGCATTCACATTCAACCAGATGGACAGAAGTCCACATTAATATTTTCTCCAGCAGCCTAAAAGCTCGATATGAAGCTTTCCCAAAAGGCTCCTCAGAGGGCAGTGATTACCCTTTCTGTTCTGTCAGCACAGAACAGCCGTGTGTGATGTCGCTTCTGCACCACGATGTAGGTTATTCCAGGCTGGTAATCCTTCTCCAAACTGATGCAGGCTTCTCTAATGGCCAGCAGTTCATAATACAAAACCTACAAGCACAAGAACAGAGGAATTTAGATTTTCCTTCCACTATATTCTACACACAACACCTACTAACTCAGTGTAGCTGACAGTAGGTACAACTTTGGCACACAGCTGGTAATCTTAGAATGTACTCAGAGATCTATGTGGTTTCCCAAATTTGAAGACTTCTCCTTCCCAGACAGGAAAACAGCTGCAACTCTTCTTACCCAACAAGATTAAGAAATTCCTTAAAAGTCTCAATTATTTTGTGTAAATGTAAGCAACTCAAACAGCAGGAAACGAGACCTGGAGCTACGACCAAGAATCTTTCAAGAAACCCACAACTGAACCAACCTGTCGGAACTGTCCCTCAGAGACCCCGTCCCTGTAGAAGATGATCCTGGTGGGCTTGAACCGTGTTGATTTGTAGAACTGGATGAGCAGCTCCCTGACCATGGAGGCCAGGTCCTGGATGATCTCCTGCCGGGGCCGCTGGACCCTCACCGTGGCACAGTAGCGGCTGGGATGGGCATCCATGCTGCCTACAACCTGCAGGGAGAGTGCAGCAGGGAAGGCTTCAAGCTCTAATTTACACCAAAACAATTAAAAGTTAAAAGCCAAGAGTGGCAAGTACAAGATACTTGTGCTAAACAACAGCCAGAGTAACACTTTCAACAGGAACTTGTATTTGGTACAGGTTCAACACCTTTTGCCCTCAAGCATTCTGAAATGCACCTGCAGAATTTGGTTTCTCACTAAGGCATAATATTTTTATAATCCTGACAGACATTTTTCTGTGACGTTTTCTCACCTTTTACACAGAGAAAAACCTCAGCTTCCCTTAGTTACTTTAAACACAGATGCAGTCCATAACTGCAATCAATGACAACTAAAATACCAAGGGGACGAAGTAGGAGAGGACTGACCAAGCCTCCAGGCACCACCTTGAGTTCCTGGACTGTACCAACACAAAAGGCAAGAAATATCAAAAACATTTCTGCCAAACAAGACCTTTAATTCCACTTTTCTCCTTTAAAAAGGCAAAAAATGTTACTAGCTAACATCACCAAGCTGTTACTTCCTTGAGAATATTTCTGCAGAGAGATATTATTTAACGATGCCATTTTACCTTGATTTAAAAATTAAAGAGCTAAGAAACTACTCTGAAGTATCAGGCAGGTTTTTCTTTTAAATACATGATGTTTAATATCATTGGGAATGTGTACAAAGTACTGGCATAAGCCCTGGAAGATATTTGATACAGACATAGTCCATGAGTTGCATTTAACTATTCTAACATTTACCCAAGATGAAAAAAAAACCATGTGAATTTAATAAAACTTACAGCAGCAATGGAAGGCTTCTTTCCATCTCCAGCTGGAGGGTGAGTGACATCAGCTCCCAAAAAGATCACTGGCTGCTGGAACACAGAAGGTCTTCAAAAAGAAAAAAGTGCTAAGTCACACTCGTAGCTGAAGAGCTGCCACAAGGTCATCGCTCACCGTGGGGGTTGTTTCTGTCTCAGCCTTATCAGGTACCCGGGCCAAGCCTCAACAATGGGATCTTTGTGCACAAGAGGTGAACTTGGAACCCTCCCCAGCAGAGTCCAAAACATGCTGCAAACACAGTGCCAGAACTGGAGCATGATTGTGGTAGGGAGCAGTCCCAGGGCTCCGGCGGAGCGGCGCAGCCGGGAGCTTCAGAGCCCCCATGAGAGCCAGGGGATCCCCTGGGCACCACTGAGCTTTAGGACCAGCACACACATTATACTCTTCTCAAGGACTTGAGCAGCTGCATGGTCTTACACTGCCTTTAAAATATTCTTCCCCACACAACTGTTCCTCATTTCAACTTTGATACTGATCAAACGTTTGACAAGAACCTTGGCTGAAGACCCAACACACAGGCCAACCACCACTCTGAGCCTGTGCTGGAACAAATCTAATTCTACTTCAAATACCTCATTCTATTATCAGAAGGATACTTTAACTTAAAATCTTGGCTGCATTTACATTCTGGGTGCTAAGTAGGAAATGTAACCGCATCTGTTCAAAGAAAAGCCAACGCAGTCTCTGGAGTCTTACCGTTGATGAGGTACAAGGATGTTGTTGATTCCTCCTAGTTTAACGTTAATCTTCAGGCACAGATTTGAGAGGGTCTGTGGAGATGTTTTAATGACGTTCTTGACCTGAACACACTGCGTGGCCATTCCCAACAGTGTATCTCCCACGCGCTTCACCTCCGCTGGGAAACAAACACAGGGAGACAACTTGAGTCTATTTGAGGTTATTGCTGCATTTTGATCTTAGTCACAATAATTTCTGCACACATTCTGCAGTAACTTCTTATCTGCATACTCAGACCTGCTTCCAGTTTATCTTCAGACACAAAACAGTGTCTGTTTCTCATGCCTAAAGAATGGTTCTGAGTAATTTTTAACCTACGCCGTGCAGCAGATTTCTCCAAGTGATACCTGACCGAACAGGTAAAGACAGAGGTGTGCCCTTACCATACACAGGTGTCTTCCCTGGCAGGATGACAATGATGAGCTGAAGCCCTGAATAGGTGTTCTTGAGGTGTCGGAACATGGGCTCCACGCTGTCTGCACCCTGGGCGTACTTGCAGAAGCAGGGCTGGCCCTGGATGGGCATCCCGGCGTCCTTGGAGATCTTGCGCAGCTGGTCTGTGAAACCCCTGAAGATGAAGAGATCTTTAGATTTTTGCAGTGGCAACAGTACACAATAATCAAAGCACAAGGGGACAGAACCATCAAAGGAAGATGATTCCAAGTAGCTTTTAAAGCAGAATTTTAAAAACATTTATTATGTGAAGGCTGTACAGCTGTGAAACAGCAAATGCCAGAACAGGCTAAAACATAGTCTAGACACCTTCAGTAGTTTATTCAAGATGTCAGAAGGGACTATATACAGTGATGTCACAGGACAAACACCTCACAGTGTACCCCATACAGTGTTTTGACTGTAGCTTCCATCATGAAAGCAAACCAGCCCAGATTCTCTCCCTAACATCTCACATTAAACCCAGGTCAAATGCTCATTGTAATCCTTATATTCATGTTTCACTCCATTAAGAGAACAGTCCAAAGCCTGAACCACGACATGCCTTACTTCAGAATTTCTTCTCTGCACTGTCTCTGGGTTGCAAAGCAAGCTATGGCCCACATCTTGATCTCCACCCCAGTGTGGAACTGCTTCCCTCGCATGTCCCACACGCCGTGGCTTGGTGTTGCCACAGTTCGATTCTGGGGAAACAAAAGCAAAAGACACTCAAGTGACTGAAAAAGAAGCAGCCAGTGCTATTTTCAGTTTCAGCATAATAAAAAAGAGTTTATTATTCAAAGTCTGGTCCCTGTAGAGTCAAAGTGTACAGGAAGTCACTCCTCAAAATGGAAAGCAGAGGAAAAGCAAAGCCTCACCCGTCCTCCGTACTGCAGCATCGGGGCCGGGAGCACGCGCCCCGTCACGTGGGCCATCTCATCCCGCACTTTGAACTGGAACTCTTGCACAAAAGGATCTGCATCATAATTTGCACTTCTCACCTAGGAGAGATTTTTCCACGTTACATAAGTATCTGATTATAATCCACGTAACAAACAATAGGCTAACAGGAGCATTGTAGAAGTGTTCTTACAATGATTTTTAAATCTGAGCTTTTAACTGCTCAACACTATCAACTCATCCCCAAAGAAAACAATTACTACCATGAGATATACTGGATGAGATGGTTTTTGTTTCCCGCATTACTCAACTGCTCATTTGCAGTTTGTTCATTCAAAAGCATTTTTTGAGCATTTCCTCACAGTAAATTAAGTGTTGAGATGATCATGCATGAGCCTATACTATGGACTCATGCTATTGTTGCAGGCCATTTTAAATAAATCCTATTAAAAAAAGTAGTTAAACCTGTTAAATTAAAGGACAAGGAGGAATGAAAAGACTAGGAAGTTTTGCATGGATGTAATCCAGCCCAGTGTCTCTCTGAGCAGTGTCCCACGGAGCTGGAATTGGGGCACTCACCAGTCTGCTGATCTCCTCCTGCCTGTCTGGGGCAGACCTGGCTGTTGCTTTTATCATGGTCGATGTCTGATTGTCTGTCAGCTTCTTGATGCACCTCTGGCCAGCCACGATGTTACACACCTGAGGGGAAATCAAAGCATTAATCCACAGCAGAAGCACTCAGATAACACCACGCAGTACACACACGATGCTATGTTGTCACTATAAACCACAACCCCAATGTGTTTAAGCAACTGCCTGTTCCTTCTTGTATTTCTAAACTTTAAAGCACTTGAGGATGCAGAGACAGTCTCTAGTGAAATTAGAGTGTGATGGACATGTAAACCTGTAAACACACTTGTATTGCAAAGAGCATTGATTCTTAATGTTTTGCAAACTGATAAAGCCACCCAAACCCAGCTGATCTATCAGAGTAAGGCTCTTACTTCTAAAGGCAGGTAGGTGTGTTTTTGTTCCTGTCCCACTTGCAGACAAGGAAGGTGAGGGTATTTCAGCTGGAGGTTGTATTTCTCTCTGAAATACTGTGCTACTGTCCTCTCCACAGTCTGGCCATTTTCTAGCTGTAAAGGAAAGCTGAAAAGATAGACATTTTAGTAAAATATTAGTTGTCAAGTAACATCACCCCCAAATTAATGTCCTGTTACTCAGTGTGAAACTATCACACATTCCATGCTCTGACAAAAAGCCTCTTACGTTTGATGACTTGCAGGCCGTCTCGTGACGTTGCAGACACGGTACTTCCTCCTCATTGTCCCACAGTGAGTCACTTCTACCTTTAGACCTGCACAAAAGCATCCAAAAAAACTGATGCCATAACTACACAAACATGTACACAGGAGACACAAGGTTTCAAATGACAGAACAGAACAGCTTTGGAGTTAGCATCAAATACCACAAACATAAGAAATAATTATTCTCTAAACAGTTTTACTTTCATTATAATTTGAGTTCTGACTAAGCCTGATTACTATCCTCAGAAAGAAATCATGACGTAGAATATTTAATGTTCAGTGTCTTCTGAATTTCATTGAGCAGTTTTATTTAAAAAGCATTGACTGAACTCAGAGAGCAGTTTTCACCATATCCTCTTGTTCTCATTCTCAATCTTGTACATCTCTCCAAACTATCAGTTGCAATGTAATTGAAATTAAAAGGACAAAAACAGGTTTCTACTTTATCGTCTTTCGCCCAGCTTTGTGTCCACATTCAGCCTGTAATTTTCTTTAATTTCACTGACCAAGTTTAACTTTGCATTTTGAGCATCTTGTCTCAAAGCACCCAGCCTACACACCAGAGCCTCTCCAGACTCATCTCTGCCCACGATAATCATGACAGTGGCAGCTCTAAGAGGCTCTGGGGGCTGTTGCTGTGACTGTGCACACCCTGTGCTGTTCACACAGAGCAGCCTCAACATCTGCTGGGAGCACTGAGCTTATCACAAGAGGGCTGCACAGCATCCACACACTGCTGTCTTTCCCCAGCCCCACGGGACAGAAAGCAGCTAAAAACAGAGCCTGGGTACTCAAAGGATTCACCTCCAGTAGTAAAGTCCAATCCTGGTGAAGTCTGGTAGTAAAAGCCTTTGAGAGAGCAATTGGATGGCTCATCCTGTTGAGGTTCGTGTGCATTGTGGACCACTGACTGAACACCCACCCAAAATCAGGTCCCCAGGTACCAGAGAGTGTTTAGTTCACTGAGGACACAGACATCACAAAGAAGCACTGACTGTACCTCCCTGCTCCCTGACAACACTAATTGTATCAAGAACATCAGTATTACTCAGAGAACAGCACAGTCAAAAATAAACCACCACTGCCCTGACACGGCATTAAGAGAAAATAGAGAGAAGAAACCATGGGGCACCGTGACCACAGAGAAGGCTGATGAACACAGAGATATCTGGAATCCATTCCCTGCTCTGTCATTACTCTGCTGTGACACTACCAAGGCACTGCCCTCCCCTAGTGCTGCTTACACACAGCCAGCTCTAATGCAGGACTTGTTTTGCTGTATGTGGTCATATCGTGGCTGGAGCTCCCAGACCCTGCAGCAGCAAAGACAAGTCTCAGAGCAAAGAGATAACTTTCAGTATTTTCTAATTACAATAAGAAAGCCTCTGAGGCACCTGAGATCAAGCAGAGGCAGTTTCTCAATCTCCAGTTGCCTGCTCTACAGAATGAAGACAGACAGGCAGATGTAAAAGGGGGCATGTTAGGACTAGTACAAAATAATTCCTCTAAGTCTTTCTTCAGTCATGACTCTTCTGTGAGCACATCCCTTTATGATTATAGTTTGAATTTACTTTTCAGCTTCCCAGTATTTCAGGAGAGTCTAATCTTGCATCAAGTGTTCAAGAGCTGAGCTCCTTCAAGGCTTTTCTCTCTGCAAATTACACTGGAATGAAGGATATGGGAAAATACAAACCCAAGGAGCATATATGGAGTGAAACCACTCAAACCAGCAGCTTATGCAATTCCTTTGGAATGGAATTTGGCCTTCAGCTGCAAGTGGTACTTGTTTTTCCACAAGGCTATCAGTTATTAGAATTCACTGTAGCAACACTTTCAAAGAATCAATGTTAGCTTTGAAATCAATGCTCACTTTGCAAGAGCATGTAAACAGCAGGAGCCCACACACAAAGGTGGCCTCAGGGACCCTGGGGTAGGAGAGGCTGGCACCAGCCACTTACCTCTGCCCAGGAAATTTTCCCTCTAAGCCACCGGGAATGTTTTTCAGCTCCCATTTCTGCAGAGCTGCATTGTTTCTCCCAGGATTACAGCTACACACATGGATACTACAACCCTCTTGGCAGTTCCAGGCCCTTCTGATGCATGCTAACCAGGCTTCCAGTTAAAACAACTCCCTTAGAATTACCTTTCTTGTGTTACCTGGGACAAAACAGACCCATTTCTACTCACCCTTTATCTCTTTGGTGAATTTTACCCGATGAGAATCAGTCAGAGGTCTTGGTTGTTCATCAATATTATGAATGTCAAGGACTTCACACATGAACTGAATTACGGGTTGTGCTTTGTAGAAGGCAGTGGCAGAAACTACAAAGAGCAAAATATTAAGTGTAAAAAACTCCAGTCAAGGTATTGTGAAGCAGTTCATACATCAGCATTTCTCAGAATTCCACATTAACCTCAAGCACATTTAGAAACAGAACAGTGAGTTCTTCAAGAGTAAAATATCAAAAAGCCAGCAGAAGGTCCACAGTGACACATCTGTCTCCAGTACAGTCATCCTGCTACTACCTGGAATTTCAGGTCTTTGAAAGGGTTTTTCCCAGAAGAACATTTATTTCTAGAGAGCTGCAACGCCCCAGAGAGACGTTCTCTTTCACCTCTGTATGGAGCTGGTGAGACAGGATTAATACCTCTCTACTGCAGACTTTTGAATATTAAAAGCTAACATTATTCAGCATGCAATATAATTTTGTCAATTACACAATCTGCTCAATTACTGAAACAATATCTGGTGTAGACTATTTTGACTGCACACAGATTCTGTTGGTGTAGTGGGGAGTGCAACCCTTGATCTATTCAAATCTCTTACCCTCCCCACATGCTAATTGCACAATCACTTTAAGTGACAATATACTGGTTTTAAGCAGGACAGCTGACTTATTCCATAGAAGGAAGATCATAAATTACCTTCTTGACAAAGTTCTAAGCAACTGAAACAACACCTCTGGCTGGAAAGGTGAGGTGGGACTAGACAGAGCTCAGACACAAACTGTTCCACATTTAAAACTTTAAATGGCAGCAATGGAAAATAAATACTCAACAAGCATTTATCAGTTTTCCAGATCTCATGTACCAAACCCACCACACATCTGTGCTCATACAACCCAACATTCTTCAGACATGTGTCACTTGAGCAGCCTACCAACCTCACATGATGCATCTGCCAACACCTCCAGATGCCTGAAATTGCTCTGGGTTTCTGAGTGACCCCAAATCCTCACACTTCCCATACTGGCAGTGTCTGGGTTGTCTCCCACAGCAACACTTTCAACTAAACAACTGAAAAACTTCCAGTGATGGGATTTGAAGGCAATTTCACAGCCTCAGATCAAGAAACAGAGCAAAGCTCTGTGAATCACCACTTACAAAGGGCTTAGAATTTCTCATTCACAGGAAAGACTAAAAAATTTCTACTGCAGGAGTTACTACTACACTGGCTAATACTGGTAAGAAAAACTTGCCTCACAAAGTAACAGCATAGTACATCATCAATTGGTGTAAATTCATCCTCTTCCCCTATCCAAAGTGCAGTTCCCTCAGTACCTTGCATATAGATACCAGCACTGGTTCTTTCTGGGACATGTCAAGATGGTTACATTCATTTTTCAAACCACAGCTGCTGTTCAAAAGGCAATTTTACAGGAACAAACTGTGTGACTTCAGCCACACGAGAATCACCCACAATTTACGTAAACCAGAACATGTGGACTTGCAAATTTTCAGCAAGGCAGCTCAACATCTGCAATATTTTATTATGCTCCAAGACAGATGCTAAGCACAACCTGACTTGGGAGCGCTCAGTGTAGAGCAAGACAATTTACCTTGGGTTTACAAAGCATTTCAAAGACTGTGAGAAGTGAATGTGAATCAGAGAAAACCTCAGGCAGCACCTGCACCTCCACCACTGACGCTTTTCAGTGAGGGTTTAACAAGTAAATAGAGTCAAGTGCTCAGAGGACACCGAGTCTGACACAGGCACCAGTCTCAGATCCATTCATCTGGGACTCAATACAGAGCTGCAGAGCTTCTGCTTTTGCATAAGAAAGCCCATCCCAATCAGCCCTATTCAGAGAAGTGTTTGGGGGATGTTTTACAGAGTTTTCTTAGAAGTACTGAGCACCACTCACTGTGTACAGCTGCAAGGAGACACAGCACAGGCGACCTGCCTCTGTCACTGGGGATGCACCAGTACTGAAACTGAGCAGGAAAACAAGCCCTGTGCAACTCCTTCTTTTGTAGGGATATTGGTTTTTATATGGCAGCTAAATTCCTGCTCAAACATTGACATGATGACAAATGCAAGGGAAAAGGACTGTAATTTCTAGGTAGCCTTTGCCATACTGGATCTCAGCCCTGAATCTCCACTCACCATCGATGTTGAGCATCATTTTCCACATGGCAGGTCGGACCGACTGATGGAACCCAAACCAGACCTCCCTGCCCCCTCCCAGGGGGTGGTCATAGCCTTCTGGAGCTGAGAAGAAGGAGCGGCCCACAGGGGTGTACCTGGTGAAACAGGTGGCCACACATTTATGTTCTTGCTTTCCAAACATAAAATTCATGTCACAAAGATTATAACACGCAGCATTCTTATTTTTTGGAATTTTGTGCACCAGCAATCTGTGCCAAGAAGCAAATGTAAACAAAATACCCTGAATGCTTCTGTTCCTATTGCAGTGTTTTTAAATTTAGACAAAACATTTACTGTTTTTAGCAATGCACAAACCACTTTCGGTTTTTACAACAAATCAAGAACTAAGTTAGCTTACCCTTCCTGATCTTCTGCTTCAAGAAAGTGGGATCTCCATCACAGCAGAATCTGTACAACAGCCTTGTCTATACTGGCCTGACCCTCAAATACCATTTTTCCTATTTCATAGGGAACTTTTGAATTCAAGATACATTGAGAGAAGCAAAAACTATGGGGGAAACAAAGAACTAGAGGAAGTAATGTTTCTCTCCCAAGTAGAAAACAGCTGCTCCTGAGCCTCCACACCTGTTTTGTAATGCACAGGCATTAGTACAGAGGTTAAAATCTTCAGATCCAGGGGAAGCTGAGGAACATTGGCTTCCACAAAACCACAGGCCACCTTTTAAGGAGCCAGTTACTCAGTGAAACCCACCAGAGCAAACAAAGCCATCCTGCTGTCTAAAGCCAGCAAACTTCAAAAGTAACTTTCACTGATCAAATCAAGGGAAACTGGCCTTCTCTAAATTTCAGGATTCTGAGATAAAATAACAACCACAAGACTTTGTCAGGACAGGTATCTGGTCCCAGTCATGTATTTCAAACATGAGAAGTGTGCACTGGTGATCAGTGGATTAAAGAGACTCATGTTTTTCACAGGCACTGCCATCACTTGGCTCAAGCTGAGCAGAACCAGGACAGAAGTGCTACAGCTCACTGTAACCTCTCAGCGTTTCAATTAAGGCCTATTATAAATGTCTGCTGTTTCCTGATCTGTTCCAACACACCCATCACCTGCTCTGCCTACAGAAACACTTGTACAGGACTGGCTACAAGCTCCCCATTCAGCTCACCAGCTGTGCTGCAAAGGGGAATGAGCAGTTTCTCTTTTCACCTGTGAAGAAATGGGGATGAAGGTCTCCCAGTGGGGATACTTCAGGTAAAGACAGACTGCAGGAAGACAGTGAACCTACTTCATGGAGGGGAGGTGTCGTAGCACCACATCGACAGCATGAACAGGGTTAGTGCTGATAGGTTTGTCTAGTTCCAGAGGCTCAGGCAAGGTTCTTCCTGTCAAAACTTCATGCAGCAAGTGCCAGCTCACCCGAGAAACAAACTTTATTGACACTTTGAAGGGACGATCTTTTCCACCTTCTCCGGGTAGTGTCACATCCAAATCCACCTGGGCAGGGCAGAAAAGAGAAATAAAAGCAGCTGTTTAATCTGGAGTCTGGTAGCCTGGAGATTCCACTCCTTCCCATAACTGGTCCAGAGACTCAAAAACTCAGGTATTGAGGACACAGCACATGTGATCAAAGTGCATTATCAAATGCACAAAGTGAAGAGAACTGGGCCCTGACCAAGCAGAAAAGGGTCATACAACTTTTTGTCACCTCAAATCAGAAAGCAATAGGGTCTAGATAAATTCTGGTTTGTTTTTTCAATTCACCATAAGATCATGTATTACAGTCTGTAAAACAAAATGTTTTAATAGATTTTGCTGTAAGAAAGCAGCTACTAAATTCTACAGGAAATTCTGAATGCAACTTTTACACACAATTTTACACACTGCAATTTGCAGGAAATATATCAGGACTCAGTTTCACTACAGATACTGTGAGGTACTTCCAGCTTTTCTGAAATCAGCAATATTTAAAGTTTGGGTTTTTTCCTTTCCTGTGAAGCTGCTACCAATATAACATCTTCCCAGTTATCTTACCCCAGTAGTGGCCACAGGAAGTGGATTGGCTGTATAGAGGCTTCTTTTCCCATCATAAACTGGTCTACGGTCCCCAAATATTGTCACTTTAAAATGCTGCACCATAGAGTCCACCACGTCCCTGGAAAAGGGGATATTTACATTGAAGATGTGTCTGAAGAAGGATCAGACCCCAGCTGGCTCCCACTCCCCGGTGTTTTGCTGAAGTAGTTGCAATAAACAACACTTGAGTGAATTATAAACACCCACTGCTATTCCAAAAGGTGCTTTGCATACTTCAACTAAATAAATAAACACTACAGGATAAAATCAGAATCAGTGCAAATGCTCAAATACTGGGAAATAGTGGTACTGAAATAATTTCAGAAACTCCTAGAAATGACCAAGGCCTTTGCATCATCTTTATTATGGAAAGCAAGGACACTGTTACCTTGAAAAAAAAAACAACCACAAAGTGGTATTGTGAAAAAACAGCACAACCTCCCAACTGGAAGCTGTGCCAGTTCATTGTACTGTCTGCAGCAATGTTTATCTGTTCCTCAATTGATGAGAGTTTTGAATTCTGCCTACACTGGTTACAAACACGAGATGCCCTAGGAAAAAAAGACTTGGCTTTAAGTCCTTAATAACTTGAGTTTTTACAAACTCATGTAAAAGCCTGATCCAATTTGCACACAGTTACAGATTCGCCTCCCTTGCTTTATTATAAATTGAAGGCAATAAAGATTAACCTGACACAAGCACTGAAATTACACTTGAAAAACCATCACGAAATTTTCAGCTTATACAAAAATGCTTCTTGATGCGAGTAGTAGATAAAAAGAGACTTTTGGAGCACCTCCAAGTGTAACAGGCCTTTGGGATCTGAATTCTTTGGGCAGTCCTGGTGTTACAGTGGCACAACTGTGTCTCACTTGATACACCACAGTCCCCTTTTATTCTACAGAATGGAAACACTTTCCTTCAACACGTGCCAAACAGCCTTCCTGCACAGCAGCACTTCCAGGCACCAAGCAATATTAACCCAAAGTACTTCAGGAAGATGATAAATATTGACTTCCTCTTCAGTTTGAATGAGCAGCAGCACTTTCACCTCCCAGCTGGGGCGTGGGGAAAAGGAAAAAAATTCTCCCTTTCACAACTCTTGGTGTTACTCAACACTCCCCTTGGTATAATTTACAAGACAAATGCGTCTTCTCACCTGTTCACCCTCCGAGGACACTTATCTGGTTTGATATCCACCTCATAGAGGTAGACATCAATCTTTGGGATTTCAACTTGGAAGCAGTTGGCCAGCAGTTTAATGGGTTTGCCCATGGTGCCATAGCCGGGACGCCTGGGCACCATGAGCAGGGGCTGTGCCCCCACGGGTCCTGCAAAGGAAAAATCCCACAGATTAGGAGAAAAGCACAACAGACAAATCCCCTGAGCCCAGGGCAGGACAGCCAGGTGGGCACCAGAGCCAGCACACTCGAGGAAAGGAAATCAGCTGTCTCCAATAGCACACTGCCCATGAAATTCCAAACAAATGCTGGCCCTTCTTTAATCCTTAAGCCTCCACCTACATCTAGACTGCTCTCTTACTCAGGAGTTTCAGTGAATAAAATGAATAAAATTCACCATGAATAAAATCGAGAGGTTTTGTTTAGGAGATTTCCTAAAAAAACCCCCCTCAACCAAAAATCCAAAACAAAACCAAAAAAGCCCCCTCAAATGAAAACCAACTCAAAAATATTGCAGAAAGTTTTACAAGTCTCTTCTGAACACCCTGGGAATAACCAAGTGGCTGCAGAGTACAAAAATACAGAACTAGCTCTGGATTGACGCACAGGATTTGAGATAAACTCTTCATTTCAGTGCCAATATCAGCTTAGTCTTGGAAGACAGATTATTCTTGAACTTTGCTGGCTGAAAATGGATGAAGAGTAAGACCATTACCTCCCATCTAACTGCCCCCATAAAGCCAATTTGCCAGAAGAGTAAAGACTCAGATTAAGACACAGGATTGTAAAACTCTTGATTACTTGTAGGCTAGAGAAGAATACCCAAAACTGCCCAGACAAACATCCAAACCTGCACTGAGATGGGCATTTTGAAAAGCAGCTAAAATACCTGCCCAGCTTTGTTCCATTCTCATCTATTTAATTTGTTTTGCACCACTTAGGTGAGAACCCTCCACTCGAGATTTGCATTACTCACACCTTACAAATCAAACTCAGAAGTAAACATAGCCCATTTCCCAGAATTTCTATGAGTATTTCCACTTAAAAGCACCTCTTTCCAGTTAAGAAACAACAACAAACCCAGAATGAGTTTTAAGAAGTTACTGGTGGTACAAATGCCCTGATTTACAGAGTATTTGAGCGAGGTAGTGCAAAGTTCTCCCCTCTCCTCCTACTCGGTGATGCAGGCAGTGATTCCAGCCCACTCGTTTTCATAGCAGAGTTAAAATGTCAAGTGCTGGAAAGAATGTTTTGGGTTTTTTTTTTATTATTTTATTTGCTTTTTGATTAATCTCCATCATTTCTGTAAAAAAACTCTGTATTATCTTGAAGGAAATCACGTCCTGAGAACAGGTGAACATCAAAGCCAAGTTCCTCTGTAACATTTGTCTGGCTCTACCCAGAAAACGACTGAAAAATTCTGAGTGGGGCTGGCTTGGAGCCACAAGATAAAACAAAACAGAAACCAAGAAGCATCATTTAAAACCCGCTCACAGACTCTGCTTATGCAAAACTTGTTCCAAGCATCTGCTCTCTTCAACTTTCCCTTCATTTTAATACTCTCACATGAGTAAAAGCAGCCCTACAATTTACTCCAGCTATATTTGCAGAATATAAGCATAAGCAAAAAGAAGTTACTACTAAACATTTGAGTGGCATAAACGAGTCAACAGTTCATTTTAATATTCTGAAGACATACACACCACAGTTTATATTTAGTTCCTATCTGTAGGAAAGACTAACAAAGCTGCTGAAACAAAGATAATATTAAAAAGGTTCTTTTAGTCTGGTCAGCCTCGAGTCCTGCTCACTCTGGAAGAAGTCAGAAGCCAGATTTTGGCAAACAGGAATTAAGTGACCAATAAATGAATCAGAAGTGCAGGTTTATACACTATTTAGGCATAATTTAAAAAAATTCATCTATTATTGTGTGACTCATACACTCCCTTAGACAAATGAACTTAAAAACATGAGTATGCCAGTACTGCCCAAAAACAGGAGCACCCACCCAGAAGACCCTGCTTTCAAGAGACACTGACTTGCCAGATTCTGTTGTGAAAGTCTTGTGTCAGTGGCTTTGAAGCTGTGACTCAAACCCCACTAAAACACAAATAACCAGCGACGCTCTGGGGATGGTTCCGCCGCCGATCTATCGGTGACTCACCCAACCTCATGCCTAAGTCCTGTGTCAAACCATGGAAATAAACACACAAACCAAAAATATTCAAAGTACTATTATTTTACAGAGTACAGGATGCCCGAGTGGCAGACCCTTTCCTCTGAGTCCTTTAACCATTGCAAAAACAAAGTGGGCCAAGGTTTGAAAACCTTTCTCAAAGCAGCAGCACCGTGAGGCCTCCTCGGCAGGGGATGGAGCAGCTCTTCGGTGCTTCCAGAGAGTTCTGCACTGCTCAGCTGCCCACAGATTTGAGAGGAGAAACTTCTTTGTGTTAAAGAAACCAATATACTGTGCCATTACAGCACCAGGTATGTACATACCATAGAATTACTGAATGGGCTGGGTTGGAAGGCACATTAAAGATCATCTCATTACACTCCATGCCATGGGCAGGGACACCTTCCACCATCCCCAGGTTGCTCCAAGTCCCATCCAACCTGGCCTTGGACACTTCCAGGGATCCAGGGGCAGCCTCAGCTTCTCTGGGCAACCTGTGCCAGGGCCTCTCCACCCTCACAGGGAAGAAAATTTTCCCAATATCCCATCTAAGCCTATCCTCTGGCAGTGGGAAGCAATTCCCCCTTGTCCTGTCACTCCAGGCCTTGTAAATAGTCCCTCTCCATCTTTCTTGTAGGCTCCCTTCAGATATATGCCTACCCAGAAAAAATCCAGGGAAAACCCCCCAACCAAGTCTGTTCAGTGTGCTGGAGCAGAGTTCAATTCATAAAACCAGCTCAGCAAAGTCCCTGGCACTAAAACTCAACTGATTTACAACAGAGAACAATGAACACCCAAACAGGAACTAAACCTGGTGTCTCAGACAGATTCCTGGAAGGCTCTCGAGCAGCAAGGGAGCACGTCTCAGGATCATGGAATGGTTTGACTTGGAAGGCACCTTAAAGCTGCCCAGTCCCACTGTGCAAGTCCCTCTAAGGGTTCCAGCGGGCTCTGAGAGGGAACCTTTCCTTCCATGGAAGTATCGATGTTCCAATCAAGCTCAGCCGCGGCCGAAAGGGACGGCGATTCCTCGGCAGCCCAGCCAGCACACGGACACGGCTGGCCTGCATCCAAACCCTGGCTGCACCTACCTAGCAACCACAGAAGCCCTGTCAGAATAAAGCCTGAGCACAGCGAGCAGGAGCTCAGAAACCTGCAAATGCTTCCAACACCATTGTAGGAAAAACTGCAGCTTCTGGCACACGCGACGCTTTTACAGAATGAAGCAAAATCCTGGTCTCCAGCAGGATGCTAATAGGAAATGCAGATTTACTTACAGAAAGGGCCATCCCCATCAAGCTCCCAGAAAAAAAATCATCCTCTTTCCCACCGTGGCTTCAGCATTTTAAAGGCAAACTGTATTAACAGAGATAACTTAGTAATTTTATTTTTGTTTACACAACAGTTCTAAATCCAACTGGATAGGTGCTGGAACAGCCCAAAACACACCATCAAGACCTGAGCAGGTAAATACAACTTACTCTGGCTCAGGAACACGAGGCAGATTTGTGGAAGAGATCCTGGCCTCAGGCTCGAGCTGCACTAGGGAGAGCTCTCCGTGCAGGGGGAAAAATAAAAGATTCCCTTTCACAGGGCCCCTGGCCTCTCAGAGGCCCAGCCTGTGCAGCTCTAAGAAAATCTTATCACTAGCAAAAAATAACTTAATTCTGGATTAAAAAAACACATAGGGAAGATTTGATTCAAACCTTGGTTTCAACGATCGGGCTCTGTCTGCCAGAAATCATGAATTGCCTCATTTCTGTCACTCGGCCTTGCTGGGTGGCATTACATTATTTATGAGTAATGCAATCCATGTTTTCTAAACATTCCTCCTTGCAATTTAGGGTTTGGGCTTTTTTTCAAGGTTTCAGATACTAAGTCATGTTCAAACTCATCAAAAGCCAACATTTTGATGCCGTGCTCAGCGACTGCCAACTGCACAAGCAAATACTGGTGCAGTAACTCGTTCTGGCCTAATGGACTTACAGTAAAACACACTGAAGTGTTTTGGGGAGAATTTAAAAGACAATCAGTGCTTCTGAATCACTAAAAAAAATCTAAATACAAAAAACTTTAAGCCCAAAAAAGCAGCTTGTATGCACATAGTGAAGTTAATATCAAATTTCTCTGGGAGAAGAGAATGTGCCAGCCCACACAAACCCTGCAAGACTTTTCCCTGGAAGGTATTTCCACAGACCAAAATCAGGAAGGTAAAAATTGGCTCAAGAAATAATCTTTCACACCTTCACCCCGGAGGAAGTAAAACTCTTGAGGATCAAACAATTTGTTAAGTTCATACTGTGAGTCAAACAACTTCCACAGCAAATCCAGAGGAAATCTGCCACTGTATCTCACAGCAGAATAATTTTTGAAGGCAACTATGAATCACCCCCTTCCCTGCTCTACCACACCCACAAAAACGGGACTTTTAATGGGCGTCCCAAATCACTGCTCTGAATCAGAGAGGGAAAAGCCGCTTCCCGGGATTTTCTCTGCTCAAAGTTTGTATGGAAAATAAACAGAACCTTAAGGATGCCTGCAGTGCCTCGTTAAAAACTGAATTAAAGAAAAAACCCAATCCAACACAATTTAGCACTTTGAACACAAAAAGCTGTGAGCTTTGAAAGAACAATGTAGGACATGAAACGAAGACAATCAGCATTGACCAGACTTGGTAACACCACAGAACATCCATCCCCTGTTGATTGAACCTCTCTTGAACCTTTTGGAAGTTTTATGAACATTCTCCTGGTGGAAGGACAAAGCCTGACCCGTGCTGAGAGCAGCTTTTCCTTCACTTTCCCCACTGAACATTTTATGCTGTTCCTCAGCTGGGTTTCACAACTCACGCCACCTTCACATCCTGCTCCCACTTTCAGTGGGAGTTCAAATCCCAAGGACCAGGAGATACTTCCCAGATTCCTTAGCCAAAGCCTCTCACACAAACAGGGCATCACCTACAGCACAGCTTCACCCTCTTTACTCCAGGGATACTCACACACCAATCCTCACTCCTCACTCTGCTTTTTTATCCCATGTTTTCAACAGAGCACATCTCAGTGTCCTCCTCTCTTTCATGACAGAGCTTTAATCCTCATTTCTTCCACCAAGGATGGTTTGTGTCCTGCTCCAACACCCCAAGATTTGGAATGTGAACACTGCTCCCAACACTTCCCTCATCACAGAGCAGGCATGGGGAGAACCATCCCTTGTGCTGGACAGTCTGAGCCCACAAGGAACACTCTGCAGCAGCTTTGCAAAAAAATCCAACATATTGCAGCCCAACAACAGGTAAATTCACTCCAAAGGAAAACTAAATCACTTATGGGTTCCTCTTGCAAATCTGTTCATCAGGAGACAACTACAACTGCACCAGGTTATAATTAGAGTTTATTTAACACCGTGTAAGAGAGCATCATATGAATCCCACCAGATTGCTAAAATCCTGCATCTTGAAGTATTTTCAACCCATCACAACCCCAAGCCAGGCAACAGCTGAGGTAGGGAGTTTTCCAGCCAAATCCATCATTGTCCTTAAATCTCCAAGTATGTTAGCTCCATATGGAGCTGAGAAGGCACGTTTTCTGTGGACACCTTCAGTCTCAGCCCTGTATTTTCACCACCTGTGGTACCTATTCAGTGACAGACAAGGAACTCCAGGTGGCTTTGGACATTCCCTTTGCCATCGAGGTACAGCCAGGGAACTGCTGATTAAACACTGCCCAACCCTGAACCCTCCTCTGCTGTTCTGCCAGACTGGGAATAAATTATCTTGAAAAACTGAATCAGAACTTCCTTCTCCAACCCTCAAAAGCCATTTAAAACACAAAGTTCGGAAATACTCAGCACACGCTTTCCCGGCAAAAAGATCAAATGGCCAAAATGCGAAGATTTTCATGGAATCACAGAACGGTTTGGGTTGGAAAAGACCTTAAGGCCCATCCCATTCCACTCCCTGCCATGGGCAAAGAGACTTTTCACTACCCCAGGTTGATCCAAGCCCCGTCCAACCCAGCCTTGGACACTGCCAGGGACGGGGCAGCCGCAGCCTCTGAGGGCAACAACCACCTCGGAAGGGTTATTGTGAAGCAGCACACCCAAAGGCACAGGAATTAGCCCTAAACTCAGCGCGCCGACACGCAGGGGCCAAACAGCGGCTGTGAGCCGGGCAGGAGCCGCTCGAGGGAGCGCTGCCCGGTCCCGCCGGGCTCTGCGGGTCCGTCCCTCGGGCACCGGCACGGCACGGGTTACGCAAGCCGGGCACACCGGTTATGAAATACCGACAATTCCTCCTGCACCGCCGGCACGGGAAGCCGGGCACGGAGGGGCTCGGCCCCGGCTCTGCGCGGTACCGGGGCCCTGCCCGCGGGGCTCAGCCCCCGATGTCCCGCGGGATGGGCTCGGCCCGGCCGCTGCCCCGCGGCACCGGGGCGGCCACCGGGACTGGGTGGGGGACGGCGCGGGGGGCCC
>VZRX01012771.1:65898-90488 GCA_013398075.1 Notiomystis cincta
GCCCTCAGGGCCCTCAGGGCCGGGCGGGCGCCGGGGGAGCCCCGCGGGCACCGGCGGCTGTCCCGGAGCGGGGAGGGCGAGGCTGGGACCGCGGCACCGCCCGCGGGGGAAGCACGGGATGAGCTCGGGGGGAGTCGGCGTGGAAGCACCGGGGGCTGATTCCCGACCCCGCAGTGTTGCGGTGTTTCAGTACAACGCTTGATGTCTGAGGCTTCGAGGGCTTCCAGCCCGGCCCGCAGGGAACTCAGCCGATGTTTGTTAATCCTCCCCAAACCCGCCGGCAGAACCCAAGGAGTGTTTGGACAACGCTCTGAGGCACACGGTGGGATTGTTGGGGTGTCCTGTGCAGGGGGATCCTTTCCAGCTTAAGGATATTCCATGATTCATGACTCGATGATTCACTGTATCAACATAATTTCAGAGTTTATGCCTGCCCTGTTCTCATTTTTTAAGACTTTTTTTGCAATGATCAGTACCGCTTTGTTACAGATTTGTTACACAAATTGGCACCAAACAAGCAAAGAGGTGAAAGGGGCAAATGGCATTGGGGAAGAGATTCAAATGTAACAGACGTCAACAGAGCCGCTGGTGGGTCAGGCAGTGACACCTTTATCTCTATTTCCTCTGCCCTCAAAAGATTTTTTTTTTATATAAGAACAGTATATTGGGACTTGTCCAAGTGGGTTTGAACCTGCTGCTCATTTTGAAGCAACACTGTCACTTTTTCTGGTAGGGAGAGGGACCCTTCCCCTGGGAAACAGCTGGGGAGGTATTCCAGGAAGAACTGGAATTTTCAAAGATCCATAATCCAAATTTCGGGATCATTCCCAGCTGAATTAGTCTTTAAAAGCATAAATTTAGTTATCAGGTAAGAGACACAGTAAGGATTTTAAATCCATGCAAATGAAAGGTAACCTACTGGAATATTCCCTTAAGTGAAATCGGGAGTGGGAAATGTGATCGCCGGGACGAAGCGGATACGTGGGAGAGGCACCTCTGCAAACTCACATCCCTCGTGGGCAGCACATCTGGTCCCACAGCTCGGGCTGTAATCAGCACCAGGGCCGGGGCTCAAATGCCAATCTAACACCTGAAACCAGTTTTCTGACCTGTTTTCCAGGACTCCAGACCCAGCTGCACAAGGCACCATTTGCCATCACAGAAAAAGCCCCTTTCGAACTGCTGGAGTTTCTGTTGTGTAGTAGGAATCCTTTAAAGTATCTGATACAACCCATACAGCAGGACTTGGGCAGGACCTGTACAGGTGCCCAGCTCGGGACAGAACTCTGGTGCTGCAGTTGGGTAAATTAACTGACGAGTGCCTGCATGCCATTAGCAAGCTCTTCCTTAAAATTCCTTGGCATTATTCAAAAACCCAGTTACGGCTCAACTGCTAAATCATTCATTGGCTTAAAGTATGTCCCTGCACTTTGGTAAGGCAGAACAAAGAACTCCTCCAACAAAGAACTCAGAGGATGGCAAACAACCCCCAGTTCTGGACTCTAAAACTCAGCCATAAGATGTGGCATTGGAGAAGATCAGGATGTTTGCAGGAATTACAAAGCTGGGAAATGTAAAACACGATGGGAAATGTAAAACATGAGGCAGTGCAGAAACCCAGAGGATCAAGTTTAACCTCAATCCAAGAGGAGTCTGAAATCTGTCCTTAAAGCACCTCAGAGCCAAAAGCCCCTGAAGCACTCGGTGAGGCTGGAGGAACAGCAGATTTCGATGTACATTTCGTTATCTAATAACCCAGGAGCCCAAATTCAGTCAGTTCTCAGGTGACATTTTAATAAAACGTGGAATTCCCAAAAGTTTTAAGCACGTATTTGTTTGCTTAAGAGTTTCCCTCATTAAAGTGAGATCTGGCCAGTGAGGGGTGTTGGATCCTCTGCAGTGTCTGATGCAATTCAGCTCCAGTCAGCGTTTCCCTGTTTGTCCCCCAGCCTGTCCCGAGGGAAGGGCTGGGATGCGCATGTCCCCTCCCCACGCGATGTGACTCAGGAGTGTCACCCCGACAGATTCACATTGCTTTTATTTAGGTCTTCTGCCAACAGTTACAGGGTAACAGACACTTGGGACTGCAAAGTCGAAGTTGCAAGCAAAAATCAGGACCAAGGCAAAAAAAAAAAAATCCACAAAGGCAATTAAATCAAATCCAATATAAATACAATGTTCTGGAGCTCTTTAATCATACTGCTTTCTTTAATAAAGAGGTGGTTAGGATCTTACAGTATTTTCTTTTGGCCTAATCCAAGGATTTTGTTACTCTTCACCAGTCTTAATTCCACACATACAAAAAAAAAATTGATATTCAACCTTTAAAATATAAGCCATATTTTCTTAATAAAATAAGTTTTGTGCTGCTGCTTGTTTAGTAAGTACTGTACATCAACTGTTCACGGCTATTTAACAAATGGACCATACAGAGTTCAAGCTAGAGCAAAAAAAACCCACAAGAAAAATAACAACCCAAACGGAGCGTCCTGTAAACACCCTATGTACAGTCCCACACTTGCTCGTAGAAAGGAGGTACGAAAGGGGCTGGAAATCGAACACAAAAGCACTGGAGTCCTGGAAATTTTCTTTCACAACTATTGAAGTGCAAATCACTCAGGCAAGATATGAATTTCACTTGTTTATTGCTCTCCTGCTGTCTGGCTTCCCTTCCTGAAACAATGACATTCTTTTATTTCACACTGATTTTCCAAGAAAACCTTCCGCGAGGCAAGGCTGGATGCTTGGGCTGATTGACACTGAGACATCGGGTCTTACGTGTGAGATCCCAGAACACCCCCACTGCCCTGGAAGCTGCAGGGAGAGGGCAGAGCAGCCCTCCCACCCCGTTCTGTTCAGATATAAGAGAAACAACAGCATTCAACAGGTAAATGAAAGCTACTCCTCTTCCCACAGAACTGCATGCACTCGGCGACGCTTCCAGTCGCAGATGGAACTCGGGCGCATGGAGAAGGCAGAGACTCGGAGCTGACTGGGATGCCCATGTGGGGTTTGTGGCTAACTACAGATCCTGATATGTACCTGGGTAACACCTATCCGCTACAGGCAGCAAAACGCACCTCAACATGCAGCTACTCGTTTGTATCTCGGACAAGAGAGGGGGAGAAATGCCGATGCCGGAGCGCGGAGAGGGTACGGTGCATAGTCCGGTATAGAAAACATGCGGGTCACTCCAACCTCTCTAAACTTCTTCAAAGTGGAAACAGGGTTTAAAGGGCACAGCAGCTACTGAGTTTGGCTTTTTTGTTTATCCAAAACCATGAAAACCCAACGCAGAGGGTGAAATAAGGGCAGAACACGATCTGCAAGTCAACAGCTGAGAGTTTCAGAAGCTGTGAAGCTTTTGTGTAGTTAAAATTGCTGTTAAAAGTAGGTGCTACATCAGCAAGTCTTCATTCATAGTTTTCTATGAACAGCCACCTTACAAATGAGTGCAAATCTTAAAGGTCCATTTTACATTTCAAGTCTCAAGGTTAAAAAAAATTGTTACAGAGCAACAAGCTGTTTCTGTAAATGCCCACACTATCTCTTTTCAAATGGTTAAAAATGGCACATGCTATGCCACAGCTACTAAAAGACATTTCAGAATTCTAGACCCAACTAAAACACTAAAATAAAAACGAGGAACCAAAATACCTTTGCCCCTCGCTGCAGAGCAGCAGCCAGGCGCGTTCCGGTGTAATGCTGGTGAACAAACTGATTTGCAGAGAGAACCTTGACCTTGACCCCGATTTTATTCTTAATGAGGAGCTTTCTAACACCAGGTGAGCGGGAACAGCCCCTCTGAGATTGTTTTGCTTTCAATGAACACAAGCCAGAGTTCGGAGGATGAGATGGAGGTGCTGATTGGTGTCACTATGCAGGCACTTGTGTAGAGGAATGTAGGCTTCTCATGTTGACACTTAGTGTTGATGTGTTCCCTACGCTCTAAAAGCCTTCCTAAGAGTTCCCTACCTACTGACCACGGATAGTTCCTGGTCTTCTCCCTGTCACCTTGAGGATATACAGCAGTGGAGGTTGACACAAGGTGCAAAGGAGGACATGAACCAAACACTGTGGTCTTGAGGAAAAACAGGACTGTGCTAAACGTAGGATCTTCACCAAATGTGACATCAGTGGGCTCAGCACTTGGTTTGCATAGCATAGTGATGTCTTCACTGTTCACAAACACGTTGCCCCAAAAGAAAACGGGAAGAGTGAATTCCCGGGGTTAGGACAGCTCAATGGGCCAACATGACCGGTGTGGTTTTCATGAAGGCAAGGCAAGTTTCAACGTCAGAAAGTACAAACCAAAGAGGTGTAGATGTGCTTCTGTCCGCGCGCGGGCCAGGGGCAGCGCTCGCGTGGGGCCGCCTGGGAAACGCGTCGGGCAGGAAAATGATACCAGAGCTCTTCCCCTCAGAGCGTGGCAGGAGCGTACGCCTCGTTTGTCTCTCGAAGGAAGCGCTGTGAACACTTTCATAGAAAAAACCCCAGATAATGTGCCCGGATGAGATTGGTACTGAGCTGCCACCACGGCCCCGCCACCGTGCGTACGGTCACTGTGCAGCAAAACGGGTCTGAAAAGCAGTGACCAGGTTCCTGTGGGGAAAAAGGCTGTTTTCCTGGTACAAGCACAAATCAGGAACTTTCCCCCATGACAACAACAGGGATTTCATCATTCTAAGGAACAATCTGGTGTGCTTTCAGAATAAAAACCCTGGGCATGAGAGCAGTGATACCACGACACAAAGAGCAGCAAAACCTAGCAGCAGAGAGGGTGAGAGCCTGGAGGTGCTGGAGGTGGGGATGTGGTAGGTGGGAAAGCAGCCGGCCCGGGCAGACACGTGCCAAATGCACAGGGGCAATGGGAGCACCCGGCACAGCACGGGCTGCAGTCGGCAGCACTCATCGGACAGAAACGTTGGAGAGCTGTGGCGTGAACACACAGCCTCAGGAAGTGCAGGGATGTAAACTCTGAGAATGTTAATGACTTGTGGATTTTGGCAACAGACTCGATATCGTATAAAAATAATGTTTAGTAAAAAAATCCCGGTGTCCATCATAAAAATTCAGGGGGGAAAAAATAAAGAAAGAAAAAAATGGATAGCGCTTTCTGTCCTCATGGGATGGAGATGCCCCCATTTGTCAGAAACAGTTTTAAATAACAAGTAGTACATTGGAAACAAAAATGGGTCAGCAGCCATTAAACGTGTCCTGTATGAAAGTGCACATCTTTCAATGGGGTTTAACCACCATGAGGTTGTGATCTGACACAAACTGCAACTGAGGACCATAGAAATTAACTCCTTCCGATGGAAATATGGACCACCATCAAGACAAGATTACTAGTTTCCTTACAAGATTAAAAACATTGAAATTTTGCAGCATCATAGTAAGGCACTCACCCATGGAAAAGTCTGTGACTGTTGCTTCGAGCGGCAGCAGCTGACTAGCTTGTAACACGAGGAAGACAGTTTTCAGTTCTGAGCTAAGTGCTAGGGTGCCTTACATTATCGGGGGGGAATTACTCGGGGGCGGGGAACTGTTAGTGTTACAATTCTCCTATAAACTAGTTGGTTTTTTTTTTTTTTTCTTTCCCCTCAACCCATTAAAGCATCTCATAATCTAAAATATTAGTTTTATAAATCTAGTCTTCTGTTTTAAGGCTCTAAAAATCCCCTCCCCCCAACCCCCACAAAAAATACCTACCAGCGCCTGGTGGGCAACGGAGGACCAAAGCCGCCAGTTCACAGTCAGGAGTCTCTAGTATTGCATCTTAAAAATGAAAACCTGCTTCCGCCTCCCGGGAGTTTTATCCCTTCCCTTGAATGCCTTCATGTGTTTGGTCAGGTCAAAATTTTGCAAAGCCAGAAAAAATTAAAAAAATAATCATCATCATCATCATCATCATCATCATCAGTCTCTTCCAATCCTACAAAGGTGTTGGATCGTTCTGTCCCATGGTGCTGGTCTCCTGCCTCGAGTCGACGCTGCCTGCCCTGCAGTGATTTCTCATTGGAAAAAAAAAACAAGGTGTCCCAATGCTTCCTTTTTTGTATGGCTCCTACAAATCTGAAAGCTTTCTTGAGTGAGGTAACAAAAGTTAGGCTTTCAAGCAAAGTACATGGTACGTAAAGTGTCCTGATGAACCTGCACAGCCTTCGCCAAGGCCTGGGGGTCTCTGCCGTTGCTCTGTCCAGATATATGGCTGCCCTCGCCACTGAAAATCAAGGAAATCACTGCATAATTATTTCATATTTTCCCCCCAGGAACACCAAGAAACTCCCCTGGAGATGGGGATCAGCTGAGTGCTGACAGCACAGGAAGTCACAGGGATGCTGTGCGTGCCAGTGACCGTGCCTGGACTGCAAAGATTCCAGCACCTTGAGGCAGCTGGAAATGCTCAGACACCCCACGGATGCTCCCACAAGCCTGGGATGAGCTCAGGATAGGAGTTAACCCTCTATTATCCCCGCTGCCCCTTTGCTAGGCCTTAAGAGGAGGCAGCTACATGCAGGTCTTCCCCTAGAAAGGCTCTGCTGCAGCACTCTTGTTCAAACACCAAGATCTCCTGCCCGTGCCTGGCTGTGCCCTCCAGGGCCACGGGCTGTGCCCCTCACCTGTCGTGCTCCTTGTCCACGAGATGGTACCGTGCCCGGAATGCCACCAGCCGGGCGTAGTAGGCCGGGGCGGGGATGGAGACGGAGCGGGTGCAGCGCACGTAGGTGTGGCACAGCTGGTACGTGAGGATCTGCAGCTCGTCCGCCGTGAACCGGTTGTCATCCCAGAGCACGTAGTAGTGGGACGGCCGGCTCGTGCCCTGGGAAGGAGGGGCCGTGTGAGAGGTGCTGCCTGCACCCAGGTGCAGCTGCCTCGCATCCCCACCGTCCCCTCTGTGATCCACGTGTTCTGGCAGCCAGCCTGAGCAGGAGGGATGCCTGTGCTCCCCTGCTGTGAGAACTGTACAGGGTGGCGAGGCAGGAAAGCCCTTGGCACTGAGGTGCAAAGCAGTACTAATGCTGCTGCCTGGTGCCTGTTCCCTCTGTGCCACACAGCCCACTGCATCCCCCGCTGCTGCATCCCCACGGAGCCGGGCCAGCTCCTGCTGTCTGCGCAGGGCAGGGGAAGCCGAGCAGCCTCCCTTCTGGAAGCAGCTGCAAATTCCACGAGTGCAGTTTTTCCAGTCCAGTTTCTGACTAATTTTGGCTGCCTGCAGCCAGGCAGCTGCAGAGCAGGCAGGGATGGCTGGCCTGGCTCTCCCGCCCACGGCCAGACAGCAGGTCCTGCTGACAACCAGGCACCCCGGCGAGCCCAGCACGCTCAGACACCAGCTGACAAGCTGCTGAATTGGCCGCTGAGAAGGAGGAAAACCTCTTAGGAGAGACCCTTGGCTCCAGGAGAGAAACAGAGTACATGCCACACAATGCAGCAGGAGCACGGACCCAGCACCTGCTTGCCAAACCACTGCAGTGGCAGCTCAGATCCAACTATCCTCAAATCCAACTGTCCACATCTCCATGCTAAAGGGAGGCTGTGACAGGGCCAGGACAAATGCACAAGAGAACAATCTGCAACAGCAGCTAAAAAGCCCAGCAGCATCCCAAGAGCCAGCACTGGAGCATGGTACCTGAATGCCTGCATGACTGCACAGGTAGAAGTCAAACTCAAAGGGGTGGGTGATGTTGGTATCCACTGTTGTTCCTGCTGGGATGTTCCCACTCTTTCCAATCTGCAGGGAATAGAAAGAGATCCAAGCACTGCAGAGTTTGGTTATTTCCAGTTGCCAAGAGCATCGTCCTTAACACAGCTGCCCTGCCCCAGGGCCATGGTGGAGGGTCCCCATCTCCGTTTGAGATGCAGAGATGGTCTCCCATTTGGGGGGAGCAGAAGCAGCTCATCCTACTCTGCTCCCTGCCCAAACAGACCTCCTGGCATTTTCTGCAGGCATCAACACCAGGCATGACATGGAGACATAGGCAACAGCATGGGAAAGAGAGCAGCAGGGTGAGGGCTTGGTAGGGGCCCATCCTACTACAGAGATGAGGATTAAGTGAGCAAAACTCCAGGGATCTCTGTAGAGCATGTGCTGGAGTCTGTGCCACAAGATACTGGGCTTTAACATCCTGATCAAAAACTGTCCTTAGTTCCCAAGATTAAATCTTCCTGCTCGTGTGGAGCAGTCTGGTTAGATTCAATCTAGCCATTAAATTCAGATGAAATCTAGGAACAGTGACAGCAATCAATGTTATTGCAGAGCACACATGAACAAGCTGTGAGCAAGCAAGGGGTTATTCAGCCTGTCACGTCAGCAACTCCAGCTATCACCAAAACAACAGATGTTTTCAAGCTGACAGAGGCTATTTCAAGAGTCACCAGGATCATCAGCACCCAGTAACTCATAATAACAGCAAACAGCTGGCTGGTGTTCTAGAAGCAGACTAATCCATGTGGCTGTAGGAGTCCACTGAGCAGCACGTTTCATTCAGAACGAGCTCTCCCTGCCAGTGGTGAGATTTCCCCTCGGCAAAGCCAGGGCCGGCTCTTCCATCAGACAGGGATGAATCAGCCGCCTCCAGCCCTGGCACCCGCAGCGCTCACCCTCTCGTTCTTGTCTGCACAGAAGAGACGGGTGTGATGCCTCTTCTGGACGACGATGTAGGTGATGCCAGGCTGGTAATCCTTTTCCAGTTTGATGCAGGCGTCTCGGATTGCCAGGAGCTCATAGTGAAGGATCTGGAGAGACAAGGGCACACAGAATGAGGGGACACACCGGCATCCAGCTGTCCCTGGGCTCCCTTAAGGAACCTCGGGGGAGCCGGTGCAGCCCCGCTGGCCAACGGGGATCTGAGGGTTCCTCACCTGTGGGAGCTGCCCCTCAGGAACACCGTCGCGGTAGAAGATGATCCTGGTGGGTTTGAAGCGTGTGGATTTGTAGAACTGGATGAGAAGCTCCCTCACCATGTAGGACAAGTCCTCGATGATCTCCTGGCGAGGACGCTGCACGCGCACCGTGGCACAGTAGCGGCTCGGGTGGGCGTCCATGCTGCCCACAACCTGCAGCGACAGCCCAGGCCCGTGTCTTACACCAGGAAGGACAGAGGGGATGTGGGACATTCCCAGCCTCCACCTGCTTCCCACACACAGAGATGGCCATGGGCAGAGCACCTGAACTCACAGATCAGATGGGACAGCAAATACTGTACAGGCAATCAGTGCCCAAAAGGGACGTCCCTGATGTCACACTCTGCCATGCCCTTTGCAACATTTATGGGAATTTCCAGTGAGACAACTTTGGATGGTGCCACAGAATGCTGTGGCTGTGGGGACTGCTGCTGCTCTGCCCTTGCTTCACTTCTCCTGCCCGGCAGTGAGAGGGAGTGGGGCTGCCCCAGATGGCCACAGGCTGCCCAAGGACACGGTGGGTGGAGTGACTGTGTGGCAGCCATCGGAGCAGGGAGTTCCCAGTGCAGCACAGGGCAGACCTCAGACACGTCAGAGCAAAAGGTCAGGGGCAGCTGGGCTTGGCTGTGACAGAGAGCTGGGGGCACAGTGTGAGTCAGGTGCTGGCCCATGCTGGGGAACAGATGCCCAGCTGCCTCACTCCCCGTGCTCAGCAGTGACTGTGCCGTGTGCCCCACGTCCCCTGAGCAAAGGGAAGCACACTCCACATTCTCAGCAGTGTGACTCTGCTGCCCCTGACCTCTCCAACACTTTCATTTTCACTTTATAAAGAGTACTGGGGTTGGGACTCCTCCACCAGAGCCAATGTGTACATTAGGAACTGTTTAGTTTCAGCCACAGACCCACTGCTATTGTCCAATCAACAACACATCAAGGACAAGGTCAAGTTGCTCCAAAGGCTCTACCCTTCTCCTCCCCTGCAGCTTCAAAAAAGCTTTCACAAAAATTAAGAAAAAAGCCCCAGTGGTCCTGCACAAACCACAAAAGATGTTTTCAGAGGGGAAGCTCTGCCGCCAGGAAACAGACTGTTCTGTCCCACCCACACCTACAGCAAACAGCCCAAAGCCTTTCCCAACTCCTTCTAATTAAGTAAAAAACACTCCTCCAAAGACGCATTTGCATGCCAAGGAAAACCTGAGCTGTGAGTCCTGGAAAGTTAAGAACTTAATAGGAAAATGCTGACGTGCTTATCCTGCATGGCAACGAGCACAGGGCAGTGTCTCCCAGCCCAATGGAGGGCACAAGCTGTCCCTGGCCCTGCTGGCACTGAGCAGCAGTTCACTCCAACGATGCTCATTATTCATTTGAGGAGAAGGCAAATGCTCCTCCACAAATCCCAGTCACCCTAGTTTCCCCCATGTCCCAAACCCCAGCTCTCCAGCAGGGGGAGGGTGCCTGAAGGGCTGCAGCTGGGCAGAGATGCCCCACGATGACTCCATGCAGCACCAAGCTCCCAGCACACTCGGGACCACGCTCGGGGCCAGCACATCACGAGCCCCATCTGGTGGCAGCTGCCAGTCTCCCCGTGGCTCCCAAAAACTGCGGCTTCCCCGTGGAGAGGCAGGAAGGGACCGGGACACACCTCCCCAGGACTGGGACAAAAACACCTGATAGGGTACAGGCCCACCCTGAGAAGTGTCATCATGGGGATAGCAATAACACATGGACATGAGTCCCATTCCAGCTCCTGCATCCTGCAGGGTTTTTGGGCACCAAACAGTGAACTTACAGCCGTTATGGAGGGTTTCTTCCCATCTCCTGCTGGCGGGTGAGTGACATCAGCCCCGAGGAAGATCACCGGCTGCTGAAAGACGGCAGAGCTGGTGGGAGTGGAGAGAAAACAAGCAGTCAGTCTTTGGGGCCATCTCAGGGTGATGTACAACCCAATGGAGATGAGCAGATGACATCAAGGACATCTCCTGACCTGGAGCTCTGGCCTGGACACATCAACAGCTCACTATCAACAAGGTGAAACAAGTTACAAGCCCCTATTTCAAAGAGCTACTTGATGAAGGCCCCCTCTTCTCCATGTAAAGCCAGGCAGGCAGCACCACCAGGGACTTGCCATACAACCCCAAAGCTATGAGAGGCAGTGGCTGTACGAACCGCTGGTGAGGCACAAGGATGTTGTTGATCCCGCCAAGCTTGACGTTGATCTTGAGGCAGAGGTTGGAAAGGGTCTGTGGGGAGGTTTTCACCACGTTCTTGACCTGGACGCACTGTGTGGCCATTCCCAGGAGAGTGTCCCCAACACGCTTCACCTCGGCTGTGGGCAGAGGAAGCAGGTGAGCATACAGGCAATCAGCACCACACTGCTTCCAGCAGCACCCTCGGGAATGGGGGGAGAGAGCCCTGAAGGAGCCAGCCCTGCTGAGCCAGACCAAAGTGTCTCTGTGCTCGCCCCAGACGCACCGTACACCGGCGTCTTCCCTGGCAGGATGACAATGATGAGCTGAAGCCCTGAATAGGTGTTCTTGAGGTGTCGGAACATGGGCTCCACGCTGTCTGCACCCTGGGCGTACTTGCAGAAGCAGGGCTGGCCCTGGATGGGCATCCCGGCGTCCTTGGAGATCTTGCGCAGCTGGTCTGTGAAGTTCCTGCGCCGGGAGGAGAAGCCGTGAGCCCTGAGCCTGCTGCTCGCCAGCCGTGCCGCCGAGCGCGGAGCCCCACGGCCGAGTGCTGCAGCACGGGACACAGACAGGGCCATCACATCGCCTGCTGGTGGTTCTGTGGCACCCAGCACGTGCATGGCACAGGAAACACAAGACCAGCACATGTCAGGGCTGAATTTTCACCTCTCAGTGCCCTCTTACCCACGTACTGACTCTTTCTAATGCAATGGAGCTGAGCTCTTCTCCCTTAGGAAGCTGGAGCAGCTGGGAACAAACCTGCTGCCTGTGACAGATGATTTCCAGGTGACTGCAAAGCTGATGCCAGCCTGCACTTACCACAACTCAGCCACACTCTGGATTTTGGAAAGCCAAGGATTGATTTGATGCAGCGAGAGCCAGAGGGAACACACAGCTCACAGCACTGCTGCAAAGGGATCATGGGAGGAGTGCGGTGTCGCTCCCACCTGCACCCAGGTACTGCAGACACGGACACTCTGAGCTCTTCCAAACCACAAACACTGACCATGCCAAACATCCAGAAGAGACACACAATGTGCTCACCTCGATGCACCCACTCTCAGTCAGGAGAAACCTGAGACCTCAGCAGAATTCAAAACCAAAGTGACCATTTCCCTAAATCGAGTAAACTGTTCCTGCTCTGTGTCATTTTGCTACAGAAACATATTCTCTAAGCTACCAAAGCTTTTCAGAAAGCCTAAAACTTCTCTGTAATAACCCATGGGAAGTTAGGATGGTTCCTACATAAGTTACATAATTTCACACTATTGGGGAAACTTTTAATCCTCAGAACCCCTTCTCTCTGGGGAGATTCAGACTAGAAAAGTTCAATACTGCTTTAGAGCTGGCAGTTTCAGCTCCCAAAACTGCAGCTCCCTGATGCAAAGAGTAGATTGAGGAGAGCCTGACTGACAGCTCACAGGTACTCACTCCAACCTGGCAGCTTTGTGATGGCTTAGGGACCATTTGCAGCTGGGGCAAACACTTAGGCTCTCTGGATAAACCAAAAGCAACAGGAACTGGACACTCCACATCAGATTGGTACCACAAGCAGCGGAGCTCCCTGCAGCACCAGCACTGGCAATGCCAGACACGCAGCTCCTGGCTGCAAGCAGCAGTGTGGCTGCCTCTGGAACCTCTGGCCTCCCCCACCCACGTGGGCTGCCCCTTTCCTTACTTCAGCACCTCCTCTCGACACTGCTTCTGCGGGGCAAAGCAGGCAATGGCCCAGACTTTGATCTCAATGCCGTTGTAGAACTGCTTCCCTCGCATGTCCCACACGCCCTGGTTGGGAGTTGCAATGGCCCGGTTCTGCAAGGCAAACAGAGGGTCAGAGCGCGGCCGCAGCCTGCCCAGCCCCGCAGCCCCAGAGCCCCTGCGCGGGCTGGGGCTGTGCTCCCTGTCCCAGAGCTGGAGCTAACTCCCTGGTGATGGGCAATCCACAGCCTCAGCTCCTCAGCACTGACAGAAAATTCACCCGAGCTGCCCTACCCTGAGCACCCCTCTCCTCTTCATCTCATCACCAATGACTCTTGGCTGCAACTTTCAGACCAATTATATTGCAAAACAACTCAAAAAACACAAAGCCAAGTCAGTTTGATAAAACATTCCAGCTCTAACTTTTGCACAGAACCAGTGTTTCCAGGTGTTGACAGCATCTCCCTGCACAGTGCAGCTCAGCCCAGGCAAGGGCAGCCTCACTTACCCGGCCTCCATACTGCAGGATGGGAGCTGGCAGGACCCGCCCTGTCACCTCCGTCATATCATCCTTCACCTTGATCCCAAACTCCTGAATGTATGGATCCAGGTTGTAGCTGGCATTCTTCATCTGCAGAGGGAAGGAAGGGCCATGGGAGAGAGTGAGACCAACTGCCGCATCCCAGGCAGCTGCAGCTGAGGGCATCCTCTGTCAGGGGAGGCCAAGCAGATCAACACTGAGGCCTCGAACCCTCTCCTGCAAACTGACCCAAGGGGATCTGATTTTGAAACACACTAACCAACGTAACTAACAGCACAGCCAGCTCCTGGGATTTAAGATTTCAACAGGAAGGTTCAGACTGGCAAGAAACTTATCAAGAGTCCCAGAAGGAATACCAAATGTCCCTGGCTTCAAAAGCCCAGATGCACACATTTGGGGAACAGCCCTGTTAACCAGCAGCCAGGCACAGACAGAGTTCCTGTACTGCAGCCCCACCACACACAGCCCCATGTAGCCCCACAGCCAGGGGTGTGGCTCTAATCTGTTTCCCATTTTTAGTTCCAGTTCCCTTTGGGTCAGGCTCCATCAGTGCAAGGGCCTGAATTTGCTGCATGAGCATTTGCATGGTCACTTTGAGCTGGGCTCCCCTGTGCCAGTATCCATTACATACACACAGGCAACTCTGCCCAGGGATTCAGTGGGAAGAGGGGGACAAAACCCCACCATTAACCTCACCAACACCTTCTCAGCAGTCACAGCTCTCCAGCACAGAGCAGCTGAGGAGCAGGATCACAGCAAGGTCCATTACAGACACAATGCCATAATCTGCCATCGATGCCACAGCCCCGACCCTGTCCCCCCCAGGGACCTGTGCCACGTACCAGTCTGCTGATCTCCTCCTGCCTGTCTGGGGCAGACCTGGCTGTTGCTTTTATCATGGTTGATGTTTGATTGTCTGTGAGCTTCTTGATGCACCTCTGGCCAGCCACGATGTTACACACCTGCACAGGGAGGGGACAGACAGCAGCCATGTGTTGGGGACAGGTAAGAACACAAGGGGACCACAGCTGAGCACAGCCCCAAACCACAGGTGCTAGCACTCACCTCCAGTGGCAGGTACGTGTGTTTCTGTTCCTGGCCAACCTGGAGACAGGGCAGGTGAGGGTATTTCAGCTGCAGGTTGTATTTCTGCTTGAAGTACTGAGCCACTGTGCATTCCACTGTCTGACCACTCTCCAGCTGCAGAGGGAACCTGGCAGAGGCAGGACACAAGGGATGCACCTACTCAGAACAGACACTTCCAGCCCTCAGGCTCTATGTACTGTGGCTGGGAAGAGGGAGCTGCCAGGCTCCCACCCTGAGCTGCCATACAATGAAATACAAAGCACAACAGTGGTATTTTCAGAAATGGAGTCAGGAATATTCTTATCCCAGTGTGGGACTGAGGTCCCTAAATAAAGCTCTCTCCCACTAATCCAGCTAATCAGGGCAAATGTTTATTGCAGGACGTGCCACACATGCCATGGCTGGGCACAAACTACAGCATACTGGCACTCAGGAGGGTTTCTGTGCCTGGCGTCCTCCCTGGGAGCTGAACTGAGCTCCAGGGAAAGGCCAACTGGCCTCTCCAGGTACAGGACAGCAGCTGCAGCGTGAGCAGAAGGAGGCAGGAGGGAACATTTCCCCTCAAAAACAGAGGGCGGGGGGGAGGAAATCAAACTTCCTGGCTGCAAGGCTGAGAGGTGCCACAACACCCACAGCTGGAGCACAATACCCATCCAAAGCCAGCACCTGCTGCTCCCAGCTCCATAAAGAGCTCCAGGAAAATACAGAATTGACCTGATATTCTTTATAGAACTAAAATTACAGGAGAGCCAGGCTGACTACATCAGCGAGGTGCCACATTCCTCCTGCCTTCACCAAGCCCCAGGGCTGCGACCCAAACATGCTGGTGTACAGGAGACACTAAAGGGTGCCCAGGCCCAGCCTGCTCCTAGGCACACACAAAAAATTCCAAGGCAGACACTTAGCCCCTGAGAAAGTCTCTGCTCTAGCAGTGAATATTTTAAGAATGAAGAAAAGCAAACCCGGAGGTAAAAACTGGGACAATTCCTGGCATGTCAGCTCCCGCCCGCCGCCGCGCTCCGCCTGCCAGACACAGCATCCTCTGTGCTCCCATCTCCCTGCATCCCACTCCACACATGGCACAGGGCTCCAGAGCCCCAGACACGTCTCCTTTTGCCATCAAAGACTGGAGCTTCCTGTCCAGCTCTCCCTAACGACACCAGCAGCTGTTAACAAGGAGAACAGCGCGGATTTTTCCAAGGGCATCTGCCCACCCGCCTTACGTCTGGTGGCTGGCTGGCCGTCGGGTAACGTTACACACACGGTATTTCCTCTTCATCTGCCCACAGTGGGTCACCTCCACCTTCAGACCTGATGTGAGACAGGGAGACACAGCACAGCCATGGTGAAGATGGGGGCAGGCAATTTCCCTTTGTCCAACTTCCCCAGGACACTGCCAACAGCTTCCTTAACTAATTCCCTGCTTGCAGACACCCCAGCAATAGCATGAGGGAGGCACTGGTGCCCCAGAAGACATTTAATACGTGCAACCCCTGTACCCCCACCTCGCTGCAGGGGCTGGGTAGGACACAATTCACGGCCAGTGTCAGGGGACAGGTCCCAGAGCTCCCTGGGGGCTCTACCTTTGATCTCCTTGGTGAAACGCACTCTCTGTGAGTCTGTCAGGGGCTTGGGCTGCTCGTCGATGTTCCGGATGTCCAGCACCTCACACATGAACTCGATGACAGGCTGGGCTTTGTAGAAGGCAGTGGCCGACACTGTGGGACAGACACCACGATGTGTCTCTGCTCTCAACCAGCCTTCCCAAACACACCCGGCCCTCCCACTGCAGCTCCCCAGCATGAGAAATAACGTCACCATCAATGTTGAGCATCATCTTCCACATGGCAGGCCGGACTGACTGGTGGAAGCCAAACCAGACCTCTCTGCCCCCTCCCAGGGGGTGGTAGTAGCCTTCAGGGGGGGAGAAGAAGGAGCGGCCGACAGGAGTGTACCTGTGAACAGGGGCAAACCATGTCAGTGGCACACACTGGGCAGCACCCCCAGACCCCTGAGCTGGCACTCACCCCGCCAGCTGCATCACCACGTCTATTTCTTTTGCAGGAGCACCCAAGGACACAGCTGGCACGGCCGTCTCCTCTAATAACTGTCAAGGCCAGTGCCAGCCACAACAGTCTGCCAAGGGCAGCAGTCCCCTCCCCTCCCTGGCACAGCCCCATTGTCCCTCAGTGCAGGTACCTCATGGAAGCCAGGTGCCTCATGGCAACATCCAGAGCCTGGACGGACTCCAGAGGGACGGGGATCTGCCCGCTGACCAGGGCCTCGTGCAGCATGCGCCAGCTCACAATGGCCATCCATTTGATAGAGACCTTAAATATCCTGTCCTTGCCTTCCCCCGGGATCGTCACCTCAAAGTCAACCTGGGTGCAGGAGGGAAGGGACAGTGACCATGGCATCGCTGCAGGAATGAGGTGGGGTCATTTTCTGCTGGCCTTTCCCAGGCAGCAGGGAGGTCGCAGTGCCCACATGGGGCTCACTGCCCCCTCTTACCCGCTCGTTCCCAATGGGTAAGGCTGTGACAGTGTAGATGTTCTTCTTCCCATCATAGACTGGTTTTCGGTCACCAAAGATCTGTGGTTTGAAGTGCTGCACCATGTACTCCACGACTTCCCTACGCAGGCAAGATAGAGGGGCAGGAGGAGAGAAGGGAGAGGTTTGTTTTATCACTTTCTTTACAGCCTGATACCTTCTGCAACCTTTCCAGTCCACCCCAGCCTCCCTCCCTGGGGCAACTGAGGGCAGAGCCGAGACCCCTGGGGCAGGAAAGCTCCTGGACAAGCAGCCACGTGCCATGTCCCACAGCTCAGTACACTGGCTTTGGCAGAAGGAGTGTACATGGCACAGGGGAACACACAGTGGCTGGAGCTGCTGCAGTGTGACTCGCTGCTGAAAGCACATGCAGCATCTGCCCGCCGGCCCTCGGGGCACAGAGCTCCCCAGGCTGCGAGGGCAGGAGGGAACAGGCAGCGAAGAGCACATCAAAAAGAAAAACAAAGAAAAGTACACGATGGCCCGAGGTCTTGCCTCGCTATTTTTAAATCAGGGATTCTTGCCAAAATAGCACAGCTGCTTCAGAGCAGCAGGGACTGTGTTGAGGCTCCGGACCCCTGACGCTCCCAGGCCAGGGACCAGCACTGCTGCACAAACATGGCTGGGGGGTCCAGCCATCTGTGGGCATCGTGCAGTGCCGTGACCCCTGCCACTGGTGTGACCTCTGCCATAACAGTCACCCTAATGGCTTCCACTGCAAAGACAGAGACAGGCACTTGTAGAGCCTCCATGAGGAAAATGGAAGCAGGGAACAAGTGCCAAAACCTCTAATACTTGCCTTACCTGTTGACTCTGCGTGGACATTTATCGGGTTTGATATCCACTTCATAATGATACACATCGATCTTGGGAATGTCCACTTCAAAGTAGTTGGCCAAGAGCTTGATGGGCTTCCCGACAGTTCCTATCCCAGGCCGACGCGGCGCTTGAAACACCTGCTGCAAGGGGGGCAGGTATGCGCCTGCAGCTGCGGGAGAGAGCACAGGTCAGGAGGGCTGACAGGGACCCCATACCCAGACAGACAGACAGATCTCACAGAGCCCACAGCGCTGTCCATCACCACATCCTCAACTGGAAGGTCTCCCACTACCCCTCCTCCTGGCAAGAGGTGGCAGTGGCAGAATTCAGAGCAGCACACCAGGAAGCAGCTCCCCTGGGCACCATCTGGGGAGCACTGGTGCCAGCGGAGCTGTGCAAGGGCAGTGCCAGGCCACAGCAGCCCCACCAGCCCTCTCAGCAAAGGCTCCAGCACTGACACTTCCTGTGGGAGAGCAGCACCAGCTCCACCTTCACTGTGCCCCCTTCCAAGGGGATGCAATTCCCTGGATACTCTGTCAGCAGGGACATACAGACACATGCATTTCCCCTCCGCTCCCCAGCAAATTCCGACTCACTGCTGGAGGGAGGATGCCACAAGAAACAGGAAATACATTATTCCATCTGCACTACACAATGGTTGAACTGCTGGGTTTTGCAAAAAAAAAAAAAAAAACCAAAACAAATCCAAACCAATCCCAAATCCCCACGTGAAGCAGTCTGGGGGAAATACCAGTTTTTCCACAATTCCCATTACACAGACTCTCTTATAAAGCTCTGGAGATCCAGTACAGTACCAGCACATGGCTACAGGACTGAGCTGCATTTCTAAATCAACAGCACCCTTGGACTCAAATGTACCTTAAAATATTGACAAGAAATTATTACAACCCGTTGCTCTCTGAGTGACCTCTGCCCTCCCTGCCCCATTCCACTTTGCCCATGTCCACCCCTCCCAGTTTGCACCTTCCATTTGTTCCTCAAACCCACGAGGTCCGAGCCAGCTGGGCCGGTGTGGGGATTGCGTGTGGGGGTATTCGGAGCGCTCCATCTGCGCGGCCAACTGTCCACGCCAGCCCACAAACAGCAACCCAGCTCCAATTCAAGCTCCTGAACACATGGTGCTTTTAGCACCCCTTTCTCCCATCCACTTTCTTTTTAAATCCAAATTGCCATTCCAGGCTAAAAATACCAGAAACAGAAAAACAGTGGAGCAGCAAACTAAATTTCAAATTTGCCTTTAACTTTTGCACCCAAACTTTGCAAGATTTTTCCTGCCGATGGAAGGCCACCAGTACTGCAGGACACCGAGGGGATGGGAAAACTCTTGTGAGTGTCCAGGGCCTGAACTGCAGAATTTAAAGCCAATCAAAGCCAACCTCTTCTCCTGCTTCTGTCCTGCGACTGGAACTTAAGAGATCCAAAACCTGCTGGGAGCCCCAAGCCTGGGCTAACCTGGCCCCAGTACCTCGCTGGACAAGGCAGCACAGGACTTGAAGCAAGATGGGAATCCCCGAGCCACTGCAGGGCTCAGACCCTGCAGGCACCCACAGCTGCCCCAGGACAGGGTGACTGCCAGCTGCCCCCAAAGAACATCTGCACTGCGCTTCGGAAGCAGCTCGTTTGAAGGAACTGATTTTCAGATGAGCTGCTCCCGCTGTAAGTCATGTCTCCACATGATCAACATTTCTTGGCAGTGGCCAGCTCCCTGCCTGCCAGCTGATGCATTTTTAAATCATGGCTCACAAGCAAAGAGGTATTTGCCAGTGCTGCTGGAGCTTCCAGTCCCTGAGTTTGACTGAGGAACCACACCGCCCACCTGCAAGATCTCCCAGGGGACAGCAGCTCTCTGCTGCCTTTCCTGCAGCCACATCAAGGCCAGCACCCACAGCTTCTCCTCCTCTGCATCATCTCACCCCCCAGACAATCCTGGTAGCCGTGTGTGAGCAGGACTGCAGCTCCATGTGCCCACGGTAACCCCGCAGATGCAGGGAACACAGGGTAGTGGCCACAGCTTGGCAGCTGCTCAGTGGCACTTGGGTGCCCAAGAGGAGCTGAAGCCAGTTTGGGGCTGGCAGCAGCAGCAGAGGTATGACCAATTCGCCCCACACCAATCCCACACTCGGAACTGCTTCAGTCACGCCAAAACTAAGGTTCTGCCATGCAAACCAGAGGATCCCCATGATGCTCCATGAACATAACACCCCACAATTAAGCTCATGAATCACAGGTGAAGGAAGGAGCCAGCCTCCAGCAACACAAAAGTTGGCTCAGAATTTTGATGGGACACAGAAGATATGGCAAACACAGGGTAAGATAAACAGGCAGTGTGTCCAAAGGGAGCAGCACCTGATGGCACAGGAGATGCTCTGCAAAGACCAGGCCAGGACCATGACCAGCATCCAGGATGGGCAAGTTCACCCTTGGGCTGACTCAGAGGGTTTTATTTTGGTGACCACAACACACGGAGCCAGCAAGAAGAAGTCTCATTAAAAGGCTACCCAGAGTGCATGGAAACAGGGGGGCTCCTGCACATGGCGGGGCTCCTGCAAAGGGGGCGTTTGGCTCCTGCATACCTTGACTCTCCATGGCGAAGCTGCACAGGCTCCCACTTTGTCATGTAAATGCGGGCGCCGGGGCCGGGGGCTGCAGAGCGAGTGTTGTTCCTGCAGCACAATGCGGCCAGTGAGCGGGATGAAATCCGCTGCCATTAGAAATTCCGCGGCCCGGGAGGAATCACAGACTTTCGCACACAAAGCCGTGCCCTGGGGACGCGCCGGCGGCGCAGCATCGACGCCCTTGCGCCAGGTACCGCGGGCAGAGCCGGCGGCGAGGGCAGAGCCACCGAAGTGAAAGCAAGTTTGAGGTAATTAGCGCTGGAATACGCTTTGTTTCTGTTATTTATTGTAACAGCTGGGGAACACGACCCGCTGCCCAACAGCTGCCTGCGCCGGGCGAAGCCGCCGGTGGGACGGCATGAAATTACCATGTCATTGAAATCCTCTCCCGCGCCGCATTCAGCCGAGGGGCCGCGGGAACGGGGCCCAGACAAAAGGGAGTTTTATTGCGGCGGCGGCGGGGCCGCGCCAGCCCCCGCTCCGCACACCCACCCGCCAAAATAGAGCCGGCAATCGCAGAGTGCAGACGGGGCCGCCGCACAACAAATGGCACCGGACACGCAGCGTGGTCCATCCTCACCCTGAGACATCGCCCTTCCCAAACCACCCCAGGACTTCCCCGGGGAAGTGAAATCCCTGTCGGCGAGCACAGCAAGGGGCAGCACCAGTGGGAAAGGCAGCTGATGGAGGGGGTGTGAGCAATTGGCATTCCCAATCTACCTTCAAAACCACCGGCTCTAAGCAGTGACCAACGCCATTCCATGCATCCCAGACTTCAAAAAGCCCCAGCTCAGCTCTGCCAATCCAGACATTGCTTCTTGTTCTTTCCTGAGTGCCCTAAGCAGCTGTGGGTGCTTTTTGGTTTGACACCAACCTGAGTTTCAGCAGGTGATGCACACACAGGACAGAGGCTCCGTCTGCAGCCACCAGAGCTCAGCATTAAACCTGTCTGTGCACCAGAGCCTGGCTGCCGAGGGCAAGGCTGAGCTGCTCAAGCTCTGCTTCTGCCCTGCACTGGGGTGGCTGCATGCAAAACATGAGTCAAAACAGGCTCTAAACTGTTTTACTACAGTACTGACATCTGAAAGCAGCTGAGTTCTTTGCATTCTCACAATAAACATTGCAACTGTGCTTCACACCTGGAAATCATGGGTGACACCCTAAAGTGCAAGCTAAAAACCTGCCTGGCCTACATGGGTGTCTCTGCACCCTGGGACGCGCAGTCCCACAGGCTGAGCTGGGCAGGAGCGTGAATCTGGGGGTGCTGTGACAGAGCACAAGGAAGAGCAGTAAGAGCAGTGCCAAGTACATCAGACCTGCACACAGGGGCTGTACTCCAGCTGCTCTGCCTCTGGAGAGCAGTGTGCTGATGCCACTGGTGTGGTGATGCCAGTGGCATGGTGATGCCAGTGGCGTGGTGATGTCAGTGGTGTGGTGATGCCATTGGTGTGGTGATGCCAGTGGCGTGGTGATGCCAGTGGCGTGGTGATGCCACTGGTGTGGTGATGCCAGTGGCGTGGTGATGCCACTGGTGTGGTGATGTCAGTGGTGTGCTGATGCCACTGGTGTGCTGATGCCACTGGTGTGGTGATGTCAGTGGTGTGCTGATGCCACTGGTGTGCTGATGCCACTGGTGTGGTGATGTCAGTGGTGTGGTGATGCCACTGGTGTGGTGATGTCAGTGGTGTGGTGATGTCAGTGGTGTGCTGATGCCAGTGGCGTGGTGATGCCACTGGTGTGGTGATGTCAGTGGTGTGCTGATGCCACTGGTGTGCTGATGCCACTGGTGTGGTGATGTCAGTGGTGTGCTGATGCCACTGGTGTGGTGATGCCAGTGGCGTGGTGATGTCAGTGGTGTGGTGATGCCACTGGCGTGGTGATGTCAGTGGTGTGCTGATGCCACTGGTGTGCTGATGCCACTGGTGTGGTGATGTCAGTGGTGTGGTGATGCCACTGGTGTGGTGATGTCAGTGGTGTGGTGATGTCAGTGGTGTGGTGATGCCAGTGGCGTGGTGATGCCACTGGTGTGGTGATGCCACTGGTGTGGTGATGCCAGTGGCGTGGTGATGCCGGCTGTGTGGACACGGCTCAATCATGAGCCGACCCCTGAGGGTCCTGCCAGGCTGGCCTCAGCTGTCCAGCAGCTCTCTTTTCCAGCCCTCTGATGGCGTTTGAGAAGCACCGGCACAGCAAGTGCCAGCACCCCCGCTGAGCACCCCGGGTGGCACATCCAGGCTGGTGACTCCGCACGGTGACCCCCGGGTCCCCGCTAACGGCGCCGGGGCCGGGCGGAGGCTGACACCCCCTGCGAGCCCCGCGGGATCTCCCGCTGCTCCTGCACTGCCCGGGCAGCAGCCGGGGACGCGCAGGGCCGGGAGTCGCAGACAAAGGCGGCCCCCAGTGCCGGAGGGACAGGACAAAGGCGACGCCGGCTCTTCTCCATGTCCCACCGCGGCCCCGCAGTGCCACCGGCTCCCGGAGCAAAGGTTGAACCCGCCCGCGGCTCCGCGCGGATCACCCTGCCCAAGGAGCAGCTTCTCTGCCTGATTTGGCTTCCTCCTCGCGTCTGCCATCTTAATAACTTGTCTGTGTTTTGTTCTTCCCAGGGTTTAGGGAGAGGCTGCAAAGAGTGTTTAGAGATAAACCATCCATGCTGTGTCTCCAGGCAAGGTGCTTCTCCTGGCTTTGTTTCTCGGTCTAATCCTGTCCCAGAACCAGGCATACGCAATTTCGTGTTTCCTGAAGATAAAGAGCCCCAACAGACGGAGCAGCTTTGGGGTTTTTGCAAGGTTCAGCACAGGAAGACAACGGTTGAGATTAACAGCCTTTAGAAAGTTTGCAAGGGATAAAGAAAACTAAAAGTTGTGGGAAAAATAAGTTTAGTTTTTAAAACCACTGCATGTGTGTGCCTCCCCGAGTGCTGCCTGTGGGTCAGACATCCTGGGTTTTCCCAGTGCCTTTCCAGGCATCTCCATGTTGGGCATATCCAGGCACATGCCAGTTTCTGCTTTATTACCCTGATAAGCCACAGCACCATCAGAGCTCACAAGCGAGGCTCAGCCCATGCACAGGGTCTGGCACAAGCAAAGGGGTGCCACAGCAGGACAGGATTCACAGCAGCTCTGATGACATGGGGTTCCTGTGTCCCCTGCCACGGGGTGAACCCAGGTGGGAGCAGATGTCTCCCAGACAAATCTGGGAACAGAAGGGGAAACTCCCAAGGGTGCAGCATCACAGCCCTGCTCCCAGTGCAGCCCTCACAGGCTCAAGAACTGAAACTCGAACCTGTCCACTGAGTGCATCACCATCCCAACACAAGAGATTCTTTTAAAGCACCTTAAGAGCATCAGCTCAGGCTGGAGGATGCCCGGCAGCGTTATCTGCATGCCCCTGAGGCAGCAGCGCTGTTATCGCCCCAAGGCGCTGGCAAAGCCCTCGGTGCTGCCAAATCACGGCTTCCAGAGGCCATAAATCAGCCCAAACACAAAGCACCAGCAGCCAGAAGGTAACGCAGACACAGGGAGATTTCTGTGCCACACTTAAAGTAAATATCATAAGAAAGGACTGAAGTTTGCAAACACTCAGCGGATTTATATCAAAATCTCACCAGGCTGATGTGTTATGGCAGGTGACAAACACACCAGCAGAGGAGAGGTGGCAGGGCAGAGACTGCTGATCCCATTGCCCTGTGCCTCGGAAGGGCAGCAGCTCCCCATCCCCATCGCCCCATGCCTCAGCAGACCATAACATGCATCTCCATCACCCCATCCCTGCTTCTGCCTCATTTTAGGCACCAAAATCCTTCTGCGACTCAGCAGCACAAGTTGGAGATGCTCAGGCCACGCACAGGAGCGAGCGGCTGCCGATGCGACGGCCTAGGGAATGGCTCTCCAAACCCCCGCGGGCACTGCCCGCCGCTCCCGGCCCCAGCCGGGCGTGCGGAGGTTGGGGCAGGGGACACGGGGGTACAGGGAGGCTCTGGAGCTCGGCCCCGCGGGGCCACGCTCAGCCCCGGCTCCGCGCATGCCCTGGCACGGCGGGAGGAGACGCTTCGTGCTGTCACGGCACACGGCGCCGCCGGCCCCGCGCCAGCTCCAGCCTGCGCCCCGCTCCCTGAACTCGGGGAACGGGGAGCTGGGGGATGGATGGGGAGCGGGGGGATGAAAT
>VZRX01012771.1:90910-106726 GCA_013398075.1 Notiomystis cincta
CGGCCCCGCGCGCAACAAAGGCGGCGCCCGCCGGCCCCGCCGCCATCTTGGGGCCCGCGGGGACCGGGGGGACCCGGGGGGGACCCGGAGGGACCCGAGGGTACCGGGGGGTTCCTTCGGGACAGCGGGGGATGTCAGGCCCGGGCCTCGCTGCAGCCGGGGAGCGGCGGAGCGCTGCCCGCCCGCCGGTGCCCGGGCCTCCCGCTGTGCTGTTGTCACAAATATTTATTTCGTGGCTTTCCCCTCGTTGTTTGTTTGTTTTTTTAAACTCATTTTGTGCGGCGAGGCGGAGGAGGAAGCGCCAGTTCTTGTATCGGCCACTGAACGGGCACTGCTGAGGGTGCTCTCAGTCTCGCCAGGCAGGTGCAGGGCAGAAATTCCCCGCGGCCCTGCTCCATCTAAATCCATAGAATCGGGCAGAGCATCCCTGTCCTCTCCCTTTTCCCACCACCTCCCGGTCCTGCCCTTCCCAGGAAGCGCAAATCCCGACCCTGTGCCTTGACTTTATGATGATATTGACAAACCCCAGGAGCATCATTCCCAAGGGAGCCCAGGTGTGCGATCCTGGCTGGGCCGTTCCAGGAACCGGTGGGAAAGCCACAGGAGTTCAGGGTGTCAAAGCGCGAGCAGCGGCTCCGGTTGTCCCGAGGGAGCGTCTGGAGCAGGACCCAGCCGGGATTTTGGAGGGGGAGGCGCACAGACAGCAAGGCTGTGGCCCAGAGCCCCGCGCATCACTCAGCCCTGGCTTCCTGGGGGTCTTTCCCGTTTGGCAGAGAGCAGGACAAGCAAAGCTCGGGGCTGAGCTCCTCAGGTTCCCGTGAGCCGAGCAAACCTCCGTGCCCGAGGCCCGGGATCTGCCCTGGAGCAGACCTGACGCCTGACTTCTGCGGGGCTGCAGCTGGTGCTGGGCGTTCCAGACAATCCCGTGCCGGTTCCAGCCACAGCTCCCACGCTCCGGCCTCCTCCGAAAGCTTTTCTCATAGTGCCTGAGGAGACAAACCCTCACCTCACACAGAGAAGATGAAGCAGCCACCAACTCTTGTATTTATTCACTGCATCTCTCTGGTGTAGAATCCCCTCTCCAGGCAGGTGCAGTCCATGAACACCAAATTTTCCCTGTAATTTCCCAAACATTATAAAAATGGGCCCGTTCTGAATCCCACCCCTGGGGTTTGCAATTTCAGCTTCCTTTAGGATCCTGGGAGATGTCACCCATAGGTATTTTTTACCTTGCTAACTCTTAATGCATCAGAAATAGATATATTGTGGTAATGAGTTCCACAGGTGACACATTGTGTACAAGTTTTAATTAAAACTTAAATAGTTTAAGACATTTGTTTACAGGCAACAGTACTGGTTGCTCACTCTGTACATTGCATTTATTGGACAGCAATAAGGAAAAACAGAACATTTGGCACGAGAATGCCAATTTTTTTTTATTATTATTATTATTATTTTTGGACACATGAACACAAAATATCCCTGCAGGCTAAAAAAAAAAAAATACATTGCAATTGTACACGACCAGCATCTTACCTCGACACGGGGCTCTGAGCCCCAGGACAGTTTAGAAAGTACCTCGTATTGCTAGAGACATACATCCAGTCCAAAGTTAATAAAATACCATTTGAAACATTACAAGTCTAACAATATAGAAAACAAAAAATTACATCAGAAGTCAAACTGAACAAATGCAAACATTTTACATTGAAGTTGCAGCCTCTAGACATAGAAATATGAAAATGTCAATAGCAAGGTCTAAGAAAATCTGTAAGTGATATTTAGTGCAAGCTCTTTCCTCCAGTGCACAGGGAAAGAGCCTCGCAGTGGATCAGGATCGGGATGGATCCAATGCCCTCTGGCCCTGCCTTCTGAAAATGAAAGCAGAGTCACTCCCTCGCTATTGAGCAAGAAAACTCCTACAGCACATCCACAAGGGGGTCGGGGGTCGGGGCTGTCAGACACCAGCTCTGAACGAGGGCCCTTCCCCACCCAAGGGCGGAGCGAGGGTGGACACGGGGACATCCCGGCCACCACCGACCTCAGCGCCCGCTGCAGGCAGCTCCGGGCACCACCCTGGGTAACTCACAGCAACACAGGAGCCAGGCTGGTGGACACGGCTAACTAGGGATTGCCAGAGCTTGGTCAGNTCTTTCACACCACAGAGCTAAACAGTGGCCAACAGGCTTTATTTATAAAAAAACCCAAAAAACAAAAATCAAAACACCCTAAAACTACAGCTACAGAATGCACATCTTCCCATTGATTGACACATGCAGAACGAATCACTCAGGCCCACAGGGCTCACCCAGGTCCTCAAGTCCTCCAGACTTGGGCTCAGACCTGCCTAGGGCAGCACTGCTGCAACTTGGATCCTGAACTTCAGTGCTTTCCCCCCAAAACTCCAGCCCTGTGCCCGGGGTGGGCTCACACCAGCCCCGCTCGGGTGCTGGCCCAGGGCTCGCCAGGGGCTGATGCTCCACCTGGTCTGAGGTCAAATATCCAGTCACAGGCAAACCAAGGAGAGGCTCTCCCTTCCCTCAGTCTCAACCAGGAGTGCTTGGCACTGGACAACTAATTGGTGATAAAGTTCATTTTTTATGCACCCTTGTTAAACCAGCCCCATTCCTAGTGCACAAACTCAAATCAGGGATCTTGGATCCTACCACCTCCAACAGGTGCTCAGGTGCTTTTCAAGGTGCCAAAGTTCTCCGTGTGTGTTGGGTCAGTCAGAGTTCACTCTAAAAAGGGTTTTTGTGTCTTCTCCCTGAACAAGTACTGAGAAAAGCAGCGGTCAGTCTCCCACCCACATGTCCTGATTTTATTACACAAGTGAGGTATTCTTTAAAAAAAAAGTTAAGAAACTTAAAAGAATCTTTTTGTTTTTTCAGTCTAAACCTGTCCTGGCACGTGCCAGGGGCAGGATTCACTTCAGTCCCATTTTCAACAGAAATGAAAAGAGGTTCAACTTAATTTATGAGACGTACTACTGGCAAGGAGGTTATAAAACTGTTTGAAGATGTTCAGTGTACTCTGGTACAACTGAAAACAACAGCATTTAGAAATGTAAACTTTCATTTATTTACAAGCTTAAAGACTGAAGGAAACAGCATTTCCTATTGCTGAAATTTGGAGGGGGCTGGTTCCTAAGCTTTGGGACAGCAGACAACTTAGCAGCAAACCCCACACAAGTATCAGAGACCACAGTGCAATCCTTGGGCTTCTCAAACTCCTCCTCAGTTTAGGAATAAGCTTTAATCTGCACCAACTCAGGTATACAGTAAGGAATCTAGTCTTAAATTACTATGTTCATGGAATACCAGGGAAACCAGGTCCCTGTTCTGAATTACAGGTTGCAGCTGAAAAAAGCCAAGCAGATTAAAAACCCTAATTTCTAGGCTGGGACAGAATCAGCATTTGAGACTCACACGGGTTCAACATGCTGTAAATGCAGTTGTGTGGGCAACCCAGATTCCCAGGAAAAAAACAGTTCAAAATGCTGGTACAAGTCCTCAGGTTGCCTGTCACACAATACATTTCAACTGCACACGTTGGCCTTTCCTACATGGAACACCCAGTTTCCAAGCTTATAAAAAATGTTGTAGACAGGACACCAACAGTGAATATAAAACAGTTAAAAATAATTCTTAAAAAAAGCATGGAAATGCGTCTTTTCTAATTTGTTTCAGAAACTGCCAAATTGTGTGTTCAGAAAATGACACAAGAACTCATGCACAATCCTCAGCTAGAAAATTACACTGTTGGGGGGGCTTAAAAAACAAAGATTTATTGCCAAAGTTAAACCTTCTATGAGAAAAAAGTTTTAAAATCACTTAGATTTATCAAACCACACAGCAGCATAAAGTGGGCACTTTTGTAAAAGTTTGCAAAATACCTAAAAGCTAAATTTTTTTTTTTTGTTTTATCATTTTTAGAGGGGGGAAATGATGGTTCAGTACTTGTTACGATACCATGGCAGTATTATTTATAACCATTATCATTAAAATCTACTGACAGGCATCACTATTGGTTATATTACACATTCACAGAACAAGAACCACCTATTAACTCGCAGTATAGTGCAATTGCTTTGCAGCCCAAGTCTGCAGAGATTAAAAAGATAATTAGTAAAACTGACAAAAAACTGCAATACCTGTGAAAGTTATGTTTGTTAAAAGGCATTTACAGTAGTGAAGTCTAAAATCTCCATTAAAAAATCTATGGCCCCACACGACAGAAGGATTACAGCGAGCTGGATAAAACATTTTGCCAACACATCATACTCACGAAGCAGGGCACGGAGACAGGGCAGCAGTCACCGTCAGCTCATGGGATGAGGAGAACTGAAAAACCACAGCTAGCAAAAGATTCGATAGAAACCTTTCGTGCCAAGTCCTTGAAAAATGTCAGGATGATCGGCCTTTGCGCTTTGAGGTAAAAATTCAGTCCAATGCATCAGAAAAGACGAGTCTATGGATTTCTAGTACAGAAAACAATGAAACAAATGGCTCAATTGTGTTGGTGCATCAGACGTTGCAGTGAAGAACAGATTCAGTGCGACTGTCCGGAGCTGCTGGTAGTGGGCAGTCCGAAATCCCCCGGCCCTGGATAGAGCAGGAGGCTTCCAAACACTTCAGGACTGCGTGGGTTGTTGTTTTGCCTCATCTTCCCAGGTGCTCTCAAGCGAAATACATGGTGTGCTGGGTGTCGTGGTGGATCTGCACGGCCTTGGCCAGCGCCTGCGGATCGCGGCCGTTGCTCTGCCCCGACACGTGGCTGCCCTCAGCGCTGTGAGCAGACACACACCCGTGAACAACTGGGCCAAGCAGCACAGCTCAGCTTCACTACCTGCCTAGCAGGGTGACGAGGCCATTCCTTACCTGTCATGATCCTTGTCCACAAGATGGTACCTGGCCCGAAAGGCCACCAGCCGGGCGTAGTAGGCGGGCGCGGGGATGGAGACGGAGCGGGTGCAGCGCACGTAGGTGTGGCACAGCTGGTACGTCAGCAGCTGCAGCTCGTCTGCTGTGAAACAGTTGTCATCCCACAACACCTGGTAGTGGGAGGGCCTGCTGGTTCCCTGCAGAGAACAGGTGAGCAGTCAGCTGGAGAGCAGCAGCAAGGACAGAGGTGATACCTGCAGGCTGCACCTTCCAGCAGGCACCGAGGAGTCAGTGCCAAGCGGGCACCGACACACTCTGAGTCTGCCAAGCGACAAAGAGAAGTGACATTTCCCTTGGGGACAACTACAAGGATTTAGTCCCACAGCCTGAGCACAGCAGAGCTGACATTACCTGAATTCCTGCATGGCTACAGAGGTAAAAGTCAAATTCAGAGGGATGTGTGATGGTGCTGTCCACAGTAGTGCCTGCTGGTACATTGCCACTTTTACCCACCTAGTGAGAAAAGTTTATTATTAGTCCATGGGCTTTTTTGGAAGTGACTCCAAAATGCCTTCAAAGGTAGGCTCTATTGAAAGCTGCTGGAAAATTTACTGCTCAAAAAGGTGCAAAAATATTAAGGCCGTTTACACAGGAGGAATGAAAATGTTCTGTGAATTCATTTTTAGAAACTTCACCAAATCCAGCTGGTGTGTCATCAGAGGAAAATAAAACCCTTGCCAGCACCATTAAAACTGCAGAGTGGGATAAAGCCTACACAAGTAATTCAGGATCTGAAAATGCAGGTTCTTGAGATAAATTTATTTCGTACCCTTGTTTGCTCTCACACCCCGGAGATCTGGGTTTTTAAGCAAACCTCAGATCAAGAGCTTCCCTAAAGCAGGTTCTTTAGCTGGCCCGTGGATTTGTGCCACAGGCACATCTTAGATGCACCTAGAGACAGAACAAGGAACAGACTGAACAGCCAGGTCAGCTCATCATCAGGAATTCTGGCCTGTAAAAACCCAGGATACATCACCAGGTACACAAATACTTGGACACTGAGCACACCTATTCCAAAAGGGGGAACAAGCTGTTCCATCTGATGCAGAGCAATAAAAAAGGGTTATTTTGGGAGAGAAAGCCTGTTACCACCCAGTACTGCTGCTGCTTTTCAGCTTTAGTGGGCAAGACGGATCCCACCCCACTGAATCAAACAATCCCACTTTCCTGTGCCATCACCTCCCCCTCATGGAGTCAGTACTTGCCCTTTCAGTTTTGTCGGCACAGAACAGCCTGGTGTGATGCCTTTTCTGCACAACAATGTAGGTTATTCCTGGTCTATAATCTTCTTCCAAACTAATGCAGGCCTTGCGGATGGCGATCAGCTCTGGCCAAGCTACCTACAAGCAGAAGATTGGACTATTATGTGATGAATTCAGTAGGTATTTTTTCCTATGTAGAAACACCACATTGTAAGGAACACAATTAGACTGGAAAGTGTACATTGTGCTTGCCCAGGTCAATCCAAGGAAACTTTATTTTTCCAATAACATATATAATCCATATAAATATTTTTTTAAGGGCCAGTCCCTTATAATCCACATAACTATACATCAATCCCTTTTCACGAGCAACAACAAATTACCAGACAATACCTGTTTCATCTGTCCTTCCGACACTCCCCCTCTGTAGTAAATGATCCTCGTGGGCTTGAAACGAGTGGATTTGTAGAACTGGATCAAGAGCTCCCGCACCATGTTGGTCAGGTCCTGGATCACCTCCTGGCTGTAGAGCAGCTCCTGGGAGGTCTCCTGGCGCGAGGTCTGCACGCGCACCGTGGCGCAGTAGCGGCTGGGGTGCCCGTCCATGCTGCCCACCACGGCCGCGATGGACGGCTTCTTCCCATCCCCGGCGGGAGGGTGAGTGACATCGGCTCCCAGAAAGATCACTGGCTGCTGGAACACCGAGGGCCTGTTTGATAAGATTAAGGTTTAGTTAGAATCACAGAATCCCAGAAGAGTTTGGGTTGGAAAAGACCTTAAAGCCCGACCAGTTCCACCCCCTACCCTGGGCAAGGCCACCTTCCACTATCCCAGATTGCTCCAAACCCTGTCCAACCTGGCCTTGGACACATCCAGGGATGGGGCAGCCACAGCTTCTCTGGGCAACCTCTGCCAGGGCCTCAGCAACCTTGCAGGGAACAATTTCTTCCTAATCTCTAATCTAGACCTACCCTCTTTCAGTTTGAAGCCATTATTACAGTCCCTCTTTGGCTTCTTTGTCAGCCCCTTCAGATCCTGGAAGGTGCTGCAAAGTTTTCATACCTTCTCTTCTCCAGGCTAAACAACCCCAACTTCCTCACCTTGACTTGAGAGGAGAGGTGCTCTAGGCCTCTTATCAACTCATAATAATAAATAAGAACAGCAAAAAGAAAGAGGGCCAGGAACAAAAAGAATTACAGCTGAGGAAGGTGCATCAAAAGCACTGAACAGAACTAAAACCTGTCAGAATCTTTAAGAGCAAAGTTCTCTGCCTCAAGCACTTACAGTCCAGAAAGAACAGAAAGTGACAAGGACAGGATCAAAGGCAGACCAAGTTACAAGCATCGATTCCAAGTCACTCCTCCTCACTCCTTCTCTTTCAATTTGGAAGCAAATACAGGATGTTTTAGGAGGTGGCAAGAGGAAAAGGCAGACTGAGTGAATCCAAAGGCAGGAAAGAGACAGGAAAAAAACCTTGGTGAGCTTGATGGCTCTGACTGCTGGATGGCTCTGACTCCCCTTGGCTCAGGGCTTACTGGGAACACTCCAAATGCAGACATATCCTCCACTGTCCACTCCAGACTGTGGGAATTTCTAAAGCATGTTTTATTTTGAAAAGTATCATTTTAGCAAACACAACAAAACAACACCATTTTCCTTGACAATGCAGACATTATGAAGAATTTTTGATTGAATCTCACCTTTGATGAGGTACCAGCACATTGTTGATTCCTCCGAGCTTGGCATTGATCTTCAGACACAGATTGGACAGCGTTTGTGGGGAGGTTTTGACCACGTTCTTTACCTGAACACACTGTGTGGCCATGCCTAGAAGAGTATCTCCAACCCGCTTGACTTCAGCTGTGACAGAAAATAAGGCAGTGGTTCCTGCTTGCTCTTATTTTTTTCAAATGTTACTGCAATTCAGCTCCTGGAAACTTCACTGACAAAGGTTCAGTTTGCTCTTTGGTAATACACAAGTTCTCCAACCAGGCCTGACAAACCAGCTCCAAAAGACCCCTTTAAAGAGAACCCATTGCCTCCTTTGCTTCCTTCCTGCCACCCACTTGCAGTACAACTCCTGATCACTTTACAGCCCCTTCTCCATACCGTACACGGGTGTCTTCCCGGGCAGAATCACCACGATGAGCTGCAGGCCAACATAAGTCAGCTTTAAGTGTTTGAACATGGGCTCCACGCTGTCTGCACCCTGGGCGTACTTGCAGAAGCAGGGCTGGCCCTGGATGGGCATCCCGGCGTCCTTGGAGATCTTGCGCAGCTGGTCTGTGAAACTCCTGAAATAGAAGTGGATTTGTCCTGGCCTTTTCACTACAGTTCACTCATCAGTTTTATCAACCAGATCTACACAGTTACTGCTATTTCACAGCACTACTGTAATTATTTTTTAGCAATTCTATCCCCATCAGGAACTCACTAATACAACTCTAATCCTCTCTGAGGAAGGTCATCAGCTTCTGTAATTTTACAAGCCTTACAGAAACAGACATTTGAGATGAACTTCCTGAGGCTGACTCCCAAACTAATACCGATGCTCTGGTAAACTTTTACTTATCCACCTAATTTATCTGAGCATTATTTGCAACCGTGATTTTTATCAATCAGTGGTTCGCACGACCTTTTTCTTTAGGTTTCTGTAGAGTAATTTGAAGGGCAGGGTAAAATCAACTTATACCACACATCACCTTTCAGAAACATGAGAAAAATACACGTTGAAATATAATCCTGAATAAATAGGAAAATACTTACTTCAGCAGATCTTCCCTGCATTGTTTTTGAGGAGCAAAACAGGCAACAGCCCAAACTTTAATCTCAATGCCAGCGTAGAACTGTTTCCCTCTCATGTCCCACACGCCTTGGTTTGGTGTGGCCACAGTCTTGTTCTTGGTAAAAAACAAAGGCAGATTAGAAATAAAGTGCTGCTCTGTTTTGACTGTAGCCCTATAGAGCAAGCCTCATGAGAAAAAACACAAAACACCCCATGAATTCTGATAGCCTCAGGATGAGGAGTTTTACAAGACATGGAAACTCACCCTGCCTCCATACTGCAGCATTGGGGCTGGCAGAACTCTGCCTGTCAGCTCCGTCATCTCGTTGTGGACAACAATTCCAAACTCCTTCAGATACGGATCAGGCCCACCAACCATACTGTTACTCTTCACCTGGGGACAAGACAAGTACTGATGTCACTACACTAAAGCTTCAGGTACTCTGCCCTCTTTGCCATCAATGGCCTTTCTGTTTAAAAGGATTGGTTTTAACCAAGACAGATTTTGTAACTTCTGTCTTGGTCGTGCTGCTCATCATCACCTGCTCTAATGCTCTGGAAAAGCCATGAGAAGTGTCAAACAGACTGTGCAGCTGGAAAAATACTCACCAGTCTGCTGATCTCCTCCTGCCTGTCTGGGGCAGACCTGGCTGTTGCTTTTATCATGGTCGAGGTCTGATTATCCGTGAGCTTCTTGATGCACCTCTGGCCAGCCACGATGTTACACACCTGCACAGGAGCAGGGAGAGCTGCTGTGACACCGTTTAACAGAGGACACACCTCAGTGCAGGACTCAGATCCTTACCTCCAGTGGCAGGTACGTGTGTTTCTGTTCCTGGCCAACCTGGAGACAGGGCAGGTGAGGGTATTTCAGCTGCAGACTGTACTTCTGCTTAAAATACTGAGCTACTGTGCATTCCATGGCCTGCCCATTCTCCAGCTGCAGAGGGAACCTAGAAATGACATTTGTTCTGGTTAGACTTAGTCAGATTTTTTTAAAGGAAAAAATGGTATGAAAAAGCTATTGCAGACTACCTTTAGCAAATCTCTTTTCCTTAGTTACTGGATCTCTTCTTTATGAAAAGATTTTAGACTATATACTGAATTTCTCATATTTTAGCTATTTTAAAAATAGGAGTTTTGAAAACTGTATCTAAAAACCAGGATATAGCTCAATTTTTCTGGCTTAAAGTAAATAAAACACTATTCCTCTATTCCACTAAGTCTAAACATTCCTGTAGAGCCACACAGCTGCTTCACCTCCAGAATCACTATTCCTGCATAAACAATATACCAAATATATTCCAGATATATTTAATGGGTTGAAGATGTTAAGAGCTGTGAGGCAGTGCTTGATACATACGTCTGGTGACTGGCTGGTCGCCGCGTAACATTGCAAACTCGGTATTTTCTCTTCATCTGGCCACAGTGGGTAACCTCTACTTTTAGACCTGAAAACCCAACAGAAAATAAATTCAGGGACAGGAATCACCTTTGAGGAGGATGAAGGCAAAAAGGAACAGCCCAGCTCTCCATGTGCCTTGCAAATGTTCATTATAATATAGTATGAGCAGGTTTCAGTATTTTCTTGCAGCAGCTTTAGGGCAAGCTTTTACCTCTGATTTCTTTGGTAAACTTGACACGCTGGGAGTCTGTCAGAGGTTTGCTTTGTTCACTGATGTTCTGGATGTCCAAGACCTCGCACATGAACTCAATGATAGGCTGGGCACGATAGAAAGCAGTCGCTGACACTGAGATAAAAAGACAGGACAATTAACTGAGAAGCACAAAGAACTCTGTTACATGAGTGAGACAGAATCTCCTACACACCATCGATGTTGAGCATCATGTTCCACATGGCAGGACGGACCGACTGGTGGAAACCAAACCACACCTCCCTGCCCCCTCCCAGGGGGTGGTAATAACCTTCAGGAGGGGAGAAAAAGGAGCGACCCACGGGGGTGTACCTGAAAAAAAAAAAGAAAATTAATACTCTGATCATTTCTTTCTGATATACTTTTTACATTCACACCTACAGTGTTTAAAACACATTTCTACAGCATGTTATAACTGTCAGAGCACACTTATGGCAAGCACACAAAGCCTTTTCTGACAGTGCAGCTGGAAAGGGTACAGCAAATTCCTGTCAGAAACATGACCAGCAGACACAAGGCCTTAGTTCAGATCACATTTCCCTATTCTAGTGCAAATTTGTAAGACAGGTGTTGAATTACAAGTCTGCATCCTTCATCCCTTCCACCACAGGAGTGTAATGGGCAGCAGAGCAGCAGCAAGGAATAACTAATACAAATGTTAAGATGGATAGAAGACATATCCACTGAGGAAGGCCCCACAGGTACCCACCTCATGGAGGGAAGGTGCCGTGTGATTACATCCAGTGCCTGTACAGAATCTTCAGGAACTTCATTCAAGTGCCCTGCCAGAGCTTCCAGCAGCATCTGAAGGCTGACGACTGACACCCACTGAATGGAAACCTTAAATGTCTGGTCCTTCCCCTCTCCTGGAAGTGTAACCTCCATATCCACCTGCCACAGGCACAAAAAAATTAAGCACAAGCTTTTGTTATGGATTGCAGACAGACACAACACTCAGCAATGGTACAGTTTTCTTCCAGGTGTCCTTTGAATTTGTATTTTTGATTATTAGTTTGTATAATGACTTTAAAATATTACAATTGGTTCCCTCAGGACTTTGAAAGTTTGTCATTTATTCATCTGAGAAACTGCACTCAAGTACCTTTAAATGTAAATTTTAAGGAGTAATTAGTATGGTGACATCAAAGCTCTGGAGAACGGTGAGTCATTTTTTTAAGTCAGCCAATTAATAGCAAGATGTTTTGTGAATCAAATGGGAAGGCAAAAAAGCCTTTTGGTCAAAAAGGAGACTCGCTAGGAAACACAAATCTCAGAGTTCTGGCACAGCACTTGGGATGATTCTCACAGCCCACACCCTGAGGGTAACTGTGAACTCATCCTGGGCATCCCTCATCCATGGTACAGCAGTGACCAGATACCTTGGGAGATCAATAGATGGGGTTAAGTTTTGTTTAGAGCTGGGGTCCACATGCAAGGCAGGAACAGCTCATCTGGTTGTTCCCATGGAACAGGAGGACGTATCTCCACAGCACAACCAAACCCAACCAGGATCATCGTCAGCTACAATGACTTTATCATCCAGCAACAGAACAAGAGTCAGAACAGGAAAAAGGGAAGTTCCCATCAGGGTGAAAGAAAAATAGTCTCCTTGCAGCTATGAGAGCACAATGTAGTTCTCATGCAGCTGAAGAACTGGGAATTAGAAACCCAGAGACCCAAACTTCAGTAAAACACCAGTGAACTCCTAGAGACCCTGACTGGCCCTGCCTGTCATTTCCAAGACTACACCAAGAGGTGTGACAGTGTTTTGAGTTTACATCAATAAAAGAACACCTTTCAAATGACACTGTAACAGTTTTCCCGTGGAAACTTAAGGCAACACTTACTCTGTCCCTGCCAATGGGTAAGGGGTGTGCCGTGTACATGTTCCGCTTCCCATCATACCCAGGCTGCCGATCCCCAAATATCTGCATCTTGAAGTGCCTCACCATCGTATCCACCACCTCCCTAGGCAGTGATTCATTGAGTTAAGTGGAAGAACAAAAAAAATCAGCAATGGGCTTACACAATTTAATTTTTTTTTCACTTTTTCTTAAAGGAGCAAGATATGAAAAACAATAATGCATGAAAGCACCCCCAGGTCACACCAGGAGCTGTAAATGTCACCTCCAGGTTAAGACACCCAGTGGCACACACAGGTGTCTGTACAGGTATCTGTGCTGTCAGCAGAGCTACAGCCAAAACAAGCAGAGGAATCTGGAGAGATGTTCACATACAGGAGCAGACACAAGCACCTGTGTTGGGGTGGGTGGGAGCGCTCTGTGGATTGATCCACATGTGGACTCCAAAATCTACAAGCTGAAATATCTTCCCTCAGCTGCTACACGTTTGTGTAACAGGCTGTGGAACAATTACCAGGGACATTCACTTGTAGACTGTAAAATAAAACCAGCTGGAGGTCAATGCTCAGTACATTTCCCAGAACCTTCCAGATTACAGGCCAATTGCAAGAACATTATAGTTCACTGAAAAGCAACTGCTGACCTCAGTACAAACACAAACAGGCCTTTAGCAGATGGAGAATCCCTAGGATGCACAGCTTCCTTACATTCAGGTATATACACTGAGTTTAAATCAATAGACCTTTATTAAATAATTCCTACCTGTTGACTCTTCGGGGGCGTTTCTCTGGTTTGATATCTACATCATAGTGATAAACATCAATCTTAGGGATCTGAACCTGGAAGTGGTTGGCCAGGAGACGGATGGGTTTCCCAACAGTGCCCAGGCCTGGGCGACGGGGAGGCTGGAAAAGGCTTGTTGGGGGCCCTAGGAAAGTCAAATAAATATGTATGAGATGTGATGGCTCACTGCATGCACCTCTCAGGTGTGTGGTGTGCTTTTTGACTGGGCAGGAAGAAATCTTAAGCTTTCTGAGGTTGCAAACAGAGGCGTTCAAAGAGGCTCATCCTTCCAGCTGCTCAGAACTTCAAGGTAAAAAATGTGCTCCCTGAAGTATGTATAGGTAGGTGCCATAAATAATTCTTAAAATTTTAGTGGCATTTATTCATGACTGTGGTTATGAACTTCAGAGTCTCGAGAGTGAATGCAACCATACAGATATTATGGATTTTCATGTAATGCAAAGATAAATACATCCCTACCTCTATTTCTAGAACAAACCAACAGCCACAAAAGCCACATTTTGTCATTGTTTTCACTATAGGCTTAAAGTTCAGATGTTAATGATCCAATTTAAAATTCCAACAGAAAGACAGGAGTGAGGAAAGGTTTAGGCTTTCCTCTAAGTGAAAGGATAAAGGAGAAAGCATTAGACAGGTATGGACTCCTACAGACATAGAAGAGATATTTTATCGGGACAAAAAAAGAACTTCAGGAACAGATCTAAGGAGAAAATTATTAGAGGCCTGGAAGCATTACTCACATGCAAGCTGGTCACTAGGGAAGCCTTTAGTTACCCTCCTCAAAGTGTTAAGATCTGAGATACCATGTTAACGAGATTAAACTGACTATTTTTTAAATCGATCACAGCCTCAGCTGACGCTGCACATAAAGCAAATGACATTGGTATATTTTCATGGGTTTGTCTATATCTGAGCAGGGCTCAGTGTGATCAAAGTGTCTTCCCTCTGTTGTAGAGTAGCAAAGGAGAGGGCAAGAAGCCTCAGTAGAATGCAGTAATAAACCTATCATAAAACTTAGGGCAAATTTAGCATTATAACCTGACAGCATCCCTGTAAGACAAAGGCTCAGAGTTCATACCAGGACAGAGGAGAGGTAGGTGACTCCTGTTTGGATACACTTCAGGGTGCAGCAATAAACTTTAACACAACCATAAACTAAACCCAGGACCAAATCCCAGGAGATTCCTAAGTGGATTTACAAGCCATCCATTGGCTACTGCATCCAACCTGAGGACACCATCCCTGGAATATTTTTAAGCAGAAGGAACCCAGAGCATGTAAGCAGCTGAAGCCCACTGCCACGTCAGCCCTGCAAAGCCGCAGTGGCAGGGGGCTGCTGGGGACAGACACCCCACAGGACACGTTCCTGGCTCCACTCCCGCCTGGCAGATCATGCTCCGTCATGGCCAGACCAGTTGTGGGGTACAGTTAGTGTTTAAAAAACTACAGCTGTCTTGACAAGCATGAATCATTGAGGGCAATCAAAGTTTGCTGTGCTTATTTGGATACGAGAGATGATCCATTAATCCCATGCTAATTAGTCTGAAGGAAGTGCAGGCACTGACCTCCTGCAAGAGATTAAATGACAACTATATTTACCCATTTTCCTGCCTTGGTATTGACAAGTTCTGCAAATATGCACAGCAACGCTGCCCTCTGTTCTGACCAAAGGAGATAAAACTTACATCTCCTCCTTCCTAAAGTTATTTGTCAAAGGATTCTACAGAATCAGCTAAAAGCTGTTTTCCCATTTGAAGCCAGGCTGCCTCAGCATCACAGGATTTTTATCTGATCGTCCTGAATAGGGCTGTATGTGCTGTTACATTTTAATTTCTCCTACCTTGCAACCATTATGTACCAAGCACCTCAACCGAATTGCTTCATACTGGAAGCAGTTTTCAAAACTGAGAGGATCTGCTTCTCCAGCTGGAACTCAGGGAGGCCACAATACATCACACACATACAGCAGGCTCTGAGTCAGCCCTCACTACCTCAAACTCTGGATTCTTCTGGAATTGCACCTTTGTGTCAATAAACGTTTCCTATCACACCAAAATTAACATCACTTCGATTATACCAATCGTTTGAATGAGAACTTGATGGGTCAGGTGTACAGGCCACTGAGGGCTAGGAATACATCCTGCAGGCATTTGATGGAAGAATAATCATGGAATAAGATAAGCAGGAAAGCACCACATGCAAAAATTCACCAATATTTAAGCGAAGTTTGTTAAAGAAATAAACAACCGTATTTTCAGACAGTATCACCTTAAACTCTCAGAAATGGCTCAATGTCAAATATAAAACTTATCACTGCACAGGTTGCAGGGCGCACATCGCTGTGACACCACAGCCCTGCCTGTCCCCGTCCCCTCGCTGTCGCTGTCCCGCTCCCAGCCCCGTCCCGTTCATGCCGGGGAGAGCGAGGCGCGTCCCCCGGTAGCCCCGGTAGGCAGCAGTGGGGCCGTGAGGGCATCCGCAACCCCCGCGCAAAGTTTCGCGACCCGCTGCGGCTCCTCCGCACCGGGCAGCGCCGGCGGCTCGGAGCGGGCCCCGCTGCTGCCG